>JAFJYG010000130.1:0-82115 GCA_017366145.1 Cadophora sp. M221 | reverse complement strand
TTAATAACTCTACAACGCTTCGATTTCTATGCAATCTTCTGTAGCATCAGAATCTCCTGCTGAATCTGAATCAATAGGTACAATTTCTTAATCTCTAGCTGCAATTTGAGCTTTCTAAATAGCTTGAATATCTGCAAACTTGGAATTTGGACTAGTTTGAATATTCCGTTTTTTTCCGTGGTTGTAATTAATTTAATTTAGCCTTTAATTATTATATTCTTATTTTTGCTTGTTCTAATATAAAGTCCTTTTAATCAAAAGCTTTAATAGCTTTATTGAAAAGTAGTCGATGTGTTGGGATATTGTTATGCGATTTTTTAGTTAAAGTATTAAGTTGTAATTTGAATTATTTACCAGCCTTTAGCGTAGATCATATAATTAATGATTCCTTTACCTCTTTAATGGTTTGAAGGTCTTCCAAAGTACTGATTTTTAACTCCTGATTACTATTCTTTAATAGTAATTGGCTTATTAGTGGTTTTGTGTTACGGACCTACTCGGTAGGAGGTATCACGTGCGTCCTGGCCCTGAGGCTCGGCAGCTCTGCTGCACAGAGAAGCCAGGACATGGACTAGATCACGTGATGAATCACGACGGCTCGTGGTGATTTATGGTGATCCGGATCCCAAGGGATCCCGATGATTTAAAGGGATTCGTAGTATAAAGGGTTTTATATAAGACTAGCACATTTGCTATTAGATAAGAGCTTTGTGCTTAACTTAAAATAGTATCTTTACTTATACTTAGTTATTATCTTTAATTGTACGTAATACATCTACTTCTTAATTATTTGAAATTAATCCCGCACACTTAGTATTTGCATTAAGTAAATATTGCGATCGTAATACTTTAAGCACCTTTTTGTTAAAAGTACCGACTCACATACAATATGTTTATCAAAGGATTTACATTTACAAAGGCGTTAGTAGTTGTGCCTTCACCAATTACCTTTGACTATAAGCTTATTCCAAAGCTCGCAGCACCTAACAACTATCACGAGAACCGACACAAGCTTGAAGCCTACTTAACTTAGGTTAAACTCTACATAGGGTTTAATGGTCACTAGTTTGCTATTAAAATTAACCAAGTCTTATGGGCAGTGTTCTTTCTTAAAGAAGTAGCGTTTTATTGAATCGAGACCTTTTTAACTAATTATATTAAGAATAAGACCTTTAAAAGAGAAGTCTTACGAGCAATAACCTTTAAGTTTAAGAAGATCTTTTAAATCTTTAAGAGATTCGAGGAACATATTAATCGCGTTTTTGGCGACATCAACCAAGAACAAATTGCAAAACATCAAATTTAAAACTTTAAGCAAAATAGCGCGGCCACTACTTATATTGCTCTCTTTTAATAGTACGCTAATTAAACCAGCTAAAACAACAAAGTACTTAAGGCTTAATACTACAAGGAATTGAAGGATGGAGTAAAGAATGAGATTATTAGGTTTAACGCTTCAAATGACCTACAAAAACTCATCGAGATAGCTATCAAGATCAATAACCGCAATTACAAGCGAACCTTAGAAAAGAAAGGCTAGTACCGCTTAAGAGGACATATGCATTAAGGCCAAGAATTAAAGAAGCCCTTTTATCCTTGGAAAATGGAATTAAATGCAATGCACTAAAAGAAGAAGTTATTCCGAGGGAAGCCATGCAACGGCGAACTACCCAAGGAAGTCATGGACCAGCGTTAACGAGATAAGCTATGCTTCGAATGTGGCCTTTTAAGTCACATAGCCAGCTTTCACCAACAAAAGAAACCAAGGAATAGCGGCAATTAATAAGTTAACATTATAACTAAAGGCAACTACAATACAACAAGAGTAGCTAAGCCGCTACTTCTAAAATAACTCAACGCTATGTATCGACACATAACTTTAAACGAGCTAAAGAAAGCTTACATTTATACCCAACTCAAAGAGGCCTTGAGCGGTAAGGAAGTTAAGCAACTAGTAGAAGAGCTCTAAGAGCTTAACATTGAGGATTCACCACCAGAATCCTTCGAATAAGCCACGAAGCCTGAGGAGTCTAGCGCGATAAGCGTGGGCAGCGAAGAAAGTGTAACCAAGTATATGATCGCTTAAGAGAAACTTAAGGGTATTCAAATTAATAGCCTAGGTCATTGGAAGCTCGAGACAAACTTTGAAAATAAAAGGGTGACTTGGACTTCAAAGCTTAAGCTACCTAGTTTTTAACTTATAAAACTATTATACAATGAAATTTAAGAAGTTACTTAATAAAAAAACCAATTAGCGCTAAACCTTAGCAATTATTATTAAACAAATGTAGTTATATGCGTAACTTACAAGAAACCAAGTACTATTGCAAGTAAAAAACCTTAGTGGGGGAAATACTATGAAGTAGTTTATTGGAACTACTAATGAATTTATTAAAAGCAAATTAAGTATAAGAATATGCTAAGCACGTACCTGTAACGTTCCTGCTGTTCGCGGGTACTGTGCGTACAAGCTCGTCGGGTTGGTATTGGCGATGAAGTATATTCACAAGACAGTTTGGTTCTCTATAGGAATAGAGGCATTACAAGCAGTGGTAAACTGTAGAATAAACTTGCTATTTAAATTTAAGCACGAAGCTCTACTACCTAGGAAACTATTCTACTTATATAGAACCTAACGAAATCGAGACCCCCTAGGACCTAGCAGGTTCTGAACTTAGTAGGTCCTCCAGGGTCCATCACGTGCCCTTGTCTTGGCTTCTCTGTGCAGCGAAGCTGCCGAGCCTCAGGGCCAAGACTCACGTGATGCCCAGATTGTGACACTATCCCCCTTCCGTCGTTAGCGTGTCCCTACGCTTAAGTATACCAAAGGAAATATCAACGACGGCCCACGGCCGTCTTCTCTTTCCATTATGCCACCCAAACGTTCCAAGAAATATCGTAAACGTATCGAGTTGTCCCTGTTAATCGAATCCTAAGGAATCGTGATGGCTTGTTGTTCTTATTATAAGCGCAATGCTCGCAAGTGTGTCGTGTCAAAAGGAAATTCTGCTCGTTGCAGTGAGTGCGTTCGTCGCGGCCAAAAGTGCGACGTTTAGGGTCCCTCGTCTTCGAACCTGGCGAGTGTGCTCCGGGAGCAGGACCGTCTTGATCAAGAGGAAATGGAGACGACAGCCAAGCTATTACGTCTGCAGAAGCAGAAGCGCTTCCTTCGTGAGCGGGCTTCTGAATTGTTGCGTCGTGGGCTGAAAACCCTGGACGAGCTGAACGAGGCGGAGGCGCAGGAGAAGGAAGAAAAGGAGAAGGTGGATGAGGCCCAGCAGACCGCTGAGCTGGCGGGCGCCGAGCGCCCTAATAACCCCGTCGACCCCTCGTTCGATACGCTGGCCGACCTCCCCTTCGACCCCTCAGACCCGCTCTAGGCAAATCTGGGTTTTGTTAATGGAAATTAGCAAGCTTCTTGGGGCAATCAAAAGCTGACTTAAACTCCCATGTGTTCTTAAATAAAGGGTAATTCAATCATTTCACTAAGTATTTAACTTGCCTTCCAAAGTACTAACAGTCCAATAGTTCCTTAACATCGTACTCCACGAGTAGGTTAATTAATTCAGCAATTGTTTTCAAGGCTAGTGGTGCTCCTAGTAGTGCTTTCTTTAGCAACGATATGTGAAACACGAGAAATATCTTTTTCATTATTACAAGTAACTAAAGTTTATAATTTAATAGTCCTTTGGTTTTCTTGATTTTGAAAGGTTTCAATTTCTTATAATCCAATTTATCGCTTAGTCGCTTTATATTGATATTTTTTCGTAAAAAATAAACCCTATCTCCCTCTTATAGCGTTGGCTTTTAACTATGTGCTTTATTGTAGTAGTATACATTTCTTTTCGCTACGAATTGCAATTCTTAAAACAATTCTTAGTGAAGTTCCTTGATATTCTAAACTTAAATGCGTACCGCATCGTTGTCCACTTCCGTATCCACTAGTTCCCTATAAGCCAGCGGCTCATAACCATAATTGGCAAAAAAAGGCGTGATCTTAGTGGTCTCCGTGAACAAGCTATTGTAAGCAAACTTAGCCAGTGGCAGGAGTCCTACCCAATTGTTTTGTTAATAATTGATATAGTAGCGTAAGTATGCTTTAACAACCTAATTCATTTGCTCATTTCCTTCATTAGTTTAAGGGTAAAAAGCGGTTAATAGCTTTCGTTTGATTCCTAGGAAGGCAGTTAAGGCTTTCTAGAATTTTAACGTAAATAACTTATCTCTATTTAATACAATTTCTTTAGGTATCCCATGCTTAGATACTACCTTCTTAAGGTAAATCTGTGCTAGGTCTTCGGCCGTAAGGGTCTGCTTAATTAGTACAAGGGTCATGTATTTGGTAAGTCTCTTCATAATAACCAGTATTATATTATAGCTAACTCTCGTGGCTAGGTCTTTTGATAGTGGCAGCGGCCTTATAAAGTCTCATAATATGAATTTCCAAGGTTCGAGTAGTATAAGTACTATAATCATTTGCTTATAAGGTGCGTGCCAAGTAGGCTTGTTTCTAATGCAAGCATTACAGTTTTCGACCACTCCCTTGACTACGCCGCGAAGCCCTTTGCTCCAATAGTCCCTTGAAATCCTAAGGTACGTTCTACGTATCCCCTAGTGTTTATACGCGGAGAGCTCATATTACTTCTTAACGTATGCTTTGGCCAGGCTAAGCAAAAGCCATACTTTTCCATTAACGCGCATAATCTTATTCTTAATAATGTTCTATTGAATTGGTTTCTTAGTTTGGTTTAGCAATAGCCTGTCCTTTTGCTGAGTAGCTTTCAAGGTGTCGTGCCAAGGACCTTCCAAAACTAGTTCAATTGCTACTGCTTCTCATACATTGGGTACCATGTCCCCGTTATCAAGTAGTCTCAGTAAGGCGGTCTCTTCATAAACCTTATTATCCTCATAGCCTGGCAACCTGCTCAGCGCATCGGCGCAAGCGTTGTCCTTCCCTTAGACATACTTAATAACTAAGTCAAATAAAGCAAGTTCTTTAGCCCACCTGGCCAACCTTTAATTATTAAGAACCTTAGTGATGGTAAAGGTGCGAAGATTCATGTAATTAGTATAAATAATAACTAGGAATTTGGCTCTTTGTAAGTAGGTCTTCCAATGCTTAAGTGCCTTAATGATAGCTATGAGTTCTTTCTTATAGATATTATAGTTCTGCTCGGCCGGGGACATTTTCTCAGAGTAGTACGCTACTGGGTGTAGCCGTCCCTCCTTGTCCCGCTGCAGGTGCGCTGCGCTAGTGCAAGTATTAGAGGCATTGGTCTTAACAATGCTCTCCACTTCTTCGTTAAAGCTGCGAAGTATTAGCTTTTTAACGAATTTCGTTTTGATTTATTAAAAGGCTTCCTTACACTTATTGTCCTAATCGAAAGGCACTCCTTTTTGAGTTAAGTTAGTAAAAGGTTCTGCAATCTTCGAATAGCCTTAAATAAACTATTAGTAAAAGTTGGCAAATCCTAAATAAGATTATATATCCTTTACGTTCTTTGGCGACTCTTATTCACGCATGGCTTTGATTTTTTTAGGGTTAATGCTTATTTCTTCTAAGCGTATGACATAGCCTAGGAAGGTGACTTATCTAACCGAGAATTGGCACTTCGATAGCTTTAATTAAGAGTTTACCTTCATTAGGGCTCTCATGACTTGTTGGACATGCTTCTCGTGTTGCTTGAGGTACTTTAAAAACACTAAGATATTATTTAAGTAATATATAATCGTTACCTCAATGTAGTTCCTTAGGATCTTATTATTTTATCTTTGGCAAGTGGCGAGTGCATTCGTAAGTCCAAATAGCATAACTGTGTATTTCCACAAGCCTAAAGGTAAAATAATGGCCGTTTTTTATTCATATTCCTTTTTAACTTAAATCAAATTAAATGCATTGTGCTAATTAAGCTTAGTGTATATTTATACCTTGGCTAACCTGTTCTGCAAGTATTGCGCATTTGGTAGAGGATATACATCCCTTATTATTCTATTATTAATCATGCGAAAGTCGCCACAAAATCTCCCCTTTAAGTCTCTTGGTTTCTTAGCAACTAGCATGTTAACGGCGCAAAGCGATTTTAACTTTTAAAGCCATTCCTTCTTTACCTCCTGCTCACACCATTCCTCAAGCGTCCTCGTAATGGCGTAGCTTTGGTAGCGAAGTTTTTCCGCGATAGGTACGAATCCTTCCTTAAAGTTAATCTTGTGGTCCTATAGCTAATATTCTAGTAAGGCCTTCATATCTTAGGAGTCCTCGAACATCCTTGCGTACTTCCTGTACAATGCGGGCAGCTATTCCCGTATATCAACCAACTAATCGGGTTGACTCTTGGTCTCCGGCTAGCTAAGAGTCCGACTCGTTTAACTGAAGTCCATCGGCGTCATATTTAAGGAGGCGGCGCTAGCCTCTCTATCGCCGAAAAGTTAACTGCATCTGCAGCGATAGTTGTCAAACCTAACCGTCTTAATTACCCAATTTATGCTAGGGTTGTGACTGTGCAACCACAAAGTTCTTAACATTATATTGTGTCGTTTAATAGGCACAATATTAAAGTAAAGTACCTCTTAGTGGTTTTCTACTTGCATAGTAATTTTATTAGTTCTCTTGCGAACTTAACCGTTTTCTTTTGCATTTTTCTTGTTGAGCAGTGCAAATTAGTATGGCTTAGAGTTTTGAATAATAGAAATGTTTTACTTTTTAGCAAAGGCTGAGTTTATAAAGCGTCCCATGGCCCCTGAGTCCACCAATGCCTTCGTTTCGATGCCGGCTAGGGAGACGGTGAGAATCAGCTGGTCTGCCTCCCCCGTTGCCGCTAGCTCTAGGCGTCCTGGTGCTATAGTAGCACTACGTCATTACTCTTTAACAATCTTTCTAATAGTTTCGTCCAACCAGCGTTGTAACCCGTCGTTGTAGCTAATTAAGGTGTAGGGCGTTTTTAACTTAAAAACTACCATTTCTTAAATCTTATTAACTCTCATACGATAAGATAATATTAATTTATGAGGCTGTTATCTTCTTCTTCAAAAGCACTTACCCATGCCTTCTTAAAGAACTTTCCACGTATCTTTAACTTAAAGATAGTTATTTAATGATTCTAGCACAAAAAGTGCCTTGGTTTTACGCATGTTGGCTACATAGCGCTTTAGCCTTGCTTCAATGTTTTCGGTGTTTTCCTAAAAAACTATAATTTTAACGTCTTAATAAACAACAACATACTCCTTTTAATACTCGAGGCAGTCATAAGTTCAATTAACTTCAATAAAGTATAGCTTGCCTCTAAAAGGCAGCCCCCCTTGGTGCTATACCCGTTGGCTATTAGCGAAGCTGCTAAGAGTCCAAATCTCGTTTAAAAATAGTAAGTAATCATAGTTATAATTATCCCCATTCTTATCTCAAAGGACTTAACTCTCTTACTTAAAGTCCAACAACCAAATAGCTTCGTTATCAAGAGCCCATTCCTTATTAAAGGGTCTCGCATAGCTTTCATCACAAAAGGTTACTTGTAAATCTCATTTAATAATAACAGCCTCTTGATATTTGAGATCCTATTCGATTAGTTTCACCTGGCGACGAGGCGTTTCGCCTAATTTCTTCTAAGAGCAGTCTCAAGCGAAGTGTCCTGGCTTACCACAGTTATAGCACAAGCCCTTCTTGCGCCATTCCCGCTTCTCCTTTTGTTTCTTCGTTTGTTCATTTTCGCCCCTCTTGGCTCCATTTATTTGATGATCTCCTTAGTTGTCCCTTTTTCCCTCGCTAAGCTAATGAAAGCCTTGTCTCTTCCCATAACGCTAGGGAAACTGCAGCTTTCGGAATTGAACAGGGGCAAAGTAACCCCCTCGCTCGCGCTATTATTCCTTAATGCGGTTATCAATTTCAATCGCAATCTTAATTAAGGCGTCTAAAGTAATCGTCTTTAGTGCTTAGGAGACCTTGTCCTTAATATTGTCCTTAAGGCCCTGGTAGTATTGAACTTTTAATGCTTTGTTTGTCTATTCCAATCTTATTGCGTAGCATTGGAATTCAATCGTGTAGTTGTGAACATTGCCCTTTTGAGTTATTTCTAACAAGTGCTTTTCTACCTACTTGACTTTATCAAGGTCATCAAAGATAGCCCTTATAGCGGTCGAAAATCCAGTAGAAGTCCTAAAAATAACTTTACTTTTCTCTATTATGGCTATGAAACAGGCTCCGCTTAACGCTCGATTTTGAAGGTAGTCCGTTAAGGCTAGCTCGATCCAATGAGCTGCGACACTCCTTAAGAACAAGGCCATCCACAAGACCTTTAGTAACTCTTGCCCCTAAAACTTGTTATTATTAAAGACTAGGTACATATTACATTAAAGAATAAACTGCTTAAGCTTGCCTCGGTCGCCGTGAAAGTTGTCCAAGGGGTTGACTTTGGGGCTGTTAGTAGCCTTTTTGACCTCGATCGCCGGGGTAATGGCCTTGTCATTTATCTTCGTAAAGGGCTCTCTCTTAGTAAACATATTAAGTGGTGATACTTCAAGCGAGGTGCTCAAAGTGTAATGTTCTTGCTGTTCGTGGGTACTGTGCGTACAGGCTCGTTGAATTAATATTAGCGATGAAGTATATTCACAAGACGATTTGGTTTTCTATAGGAATAAAGGCGTTACAAGTAGTGGTAAACTATAAAGTAAACTTGCTATTTGAATTTGAGCACGAAGCTCTACTACCTAAGAAACTATTCTACTTATATAAAACCTAACGAAATCGAGACCCCCTAGGACCTAGCAGGTCCTGGACCTAGTAGGTCCTCCAGGGTCCATCACGTGCCCTTGTCTTGGCTTCTCTGTGCAGCGAAGCTGCCGAGCCTCAGGGCCAAGACTCACGTGATGCCCAGATTGTAACAGTACCTCTAAGTAATTTCAAGAGAATACGTACTAGTACTTAATGTGCTATATCAACTAAAAGTAAGGTTGTAGTAGAAAATCTTAGTAAAAGAAAAAAAAACACGCATGTAGGTTAATACTACTAATAAGCTACGCAGCTACTACGAGCATTACAACTCAGACAACTAAGAGAAGCTAAGAACTATGCATATTTACGACATACTTTGCACCACGCCCAAATGAAAATTATAAAGAAATATTCTCACTAGCCATGTACATTACAAGTACTTTAAAGCCAAATAGCTAGCTATTATGAGCAATTAATATTTAATATTAGAAGTTAATATTAAGAAAGTAAAACTTAAGGCAATAGTGAACTTTAAGGCACAAGAGAACTTCATAGCTCTTGCTATTGTACTCCAACATTTATTGCCAACTAAAGTTAAAGCAAACGAGTATAAGCTAGTACTTGCTAACAAAGAACTTGCTGCGCAAGGCCTAATTAATATGTAAACAAAGCTAGTTCACATGAGGATTAGTAAATACTCTAAGTATATTCAATTTAACGTTACGAAAATTGGGAAGCATAATATTATCTTAAGATTACTATAAATAAAAAAACACAACCCTAATATTAACTAAAATATACTACAAGTATAATTTAATAATTATACAACTTGCTTTTAAGATAAGGCCAAAGCAAAACACCTTTGAGAGGTTAGCGCCATCTTTAGGGATAAAACAGAACACTAAGAATAGGGTTTAAAACGAAATGTACCAGTAGCGTACGTATAGTTTGCGATACTATTTTACAAGGAAAAAGGCAAGAAGGCCTTGCCAAAACATTAAAACTATGATCATTAGATTAAGTTGGTTGACAATACTAAGCTAATCTTTTAATTATTACGAGAATATTTGGCAACAAACTTAATAATAATTAAGCAATACATTAATAAGAATATAACTAAGGGCTTTATTTGAGAATTCAAATCCTCGTGAGGATTTAATATTTTCTTTGTAGAGAAAAAGGACAGCAAATGAAGAATGTGCATTAACTATAAGTAGCTAAACAACGCTACTAAGAAGAATTAATACGCACTACTATTGGCTAAGAAGCTAAGGAACAGACTTAGCGAAGCTAATATTTTTACTTAGTTAAACTTGTAAGAAGCGTACAACCTTGTAAAGATAGTTAAAAGAAAAGAATAAAAAATAGTATTTTGCATACATTTTAGTTATTATAAGTATATAATTATGCCTTTTAAACTAACTAACGCACTTGCCACATTTTAACATTTAATTAATAATATTTTGAGGTAATACTTGAACGTAATTTGCATTTGCTACTTAAACGATATTCTAGTTTACTCCAAGATAAAGAAGCAGTACGTAAAAAACATAACCGCTATTTTCAAAAAACTAAAGGCAGCATATATGCTTCTCAAACCAAAGAAATATTATTTTCATGTAAATAAGGTTGTGTTTCTTAGTTATATGGTTACTACTACTAAATTGGTTATAAATCTTAAAAAAAATTAAAGTAATTATCAAATGAATTAAACCTATAAATGTTAAGAAAGTATAATTATTTCTTAGATTTGCCAACTTTTATAAGCGATTTATTAAAAGCTATTTAAAAATCACTAAGCCACTTACAAAGTTAATTCATAAGAATAAAAAGTTTCACTAAACGAAAGAGACTAATTAAGCTTTTAAGGCTTTAAAGGACGCTTTTATCAAAGAACTAGTGCTTACTACTTTTACACTTAACAAAGAAATATAAGTGAAAACAAATTTTTTAAACTACGCTATTAAAGCCGTACTTAGCCAGTTCGGTGAAAACAAAAAATAACAATTAGTTGTATACTACTTACGGAAACTATTACTAGTAAAACTTAATTATGATATATACGACAAAAAGTTGCTAGCAATTGTGAACATAATACGCAAGTAGAGGGTTTATCTTAAAGGCGCTGCTCACAAGGTATAAATCCTAATGAATTATAAGAATTTTATTTACTTTATTACTACTAAGAAACTAAATTAATAATAAGTTTAATAATATGAAATATTTTTTATAATTAAACTTTGAATTTCTTATATCAAGGGAACGAAAAATGCTAGGGCTAACGCCCTTAGCCAAAAACCAAAGTATCTTAAGAACAAAACACATGAATTATACACTATACTTAAGCAAGATGACAACTTATTAGTGATTAATCACAGGTAGTTAGCAGCAATTAGCCAATTAGTATTTAAGAAAGTTTGGAAAAAATACGCCAATAACTTAGTTGTAGCTAAATAAAAAAGACAACTAGGCGAGGGATTTTTTTTTTTCTTAAGAGAAACTTTTTTATATTAAGAATAAATTTATATCTTTACTAAGAACAAAACTAATCTTATTAAATAGTAATATAAAGCACTTGCTTATGAATATTAGAGGATAGCTAAGACGCTATTAAGGCTCTTCCGGGAATACTACTTCTTAGGTATGAAAAAGATAGTTAAAAACGTGATATTATTATACAACATATGCATTTAAAATAAGGCAAATTATTATACTTTGTATAAGCTTATAAAGTTACTAGCGACATTATTACGCTTATGAAAGTCAATTGCATTAAACTTCGTGATTAAGTTATTACTTTTAATGAACTTAATTATAAGAATTAAATACGACTCGATTTGTGTAATTATAAATAAATTCACGAAGTACGCGTACATGGTACTGGTATTAGGAACCTAAAGCGCGCCTTAAATGGCGCAGGTATTTCTTAGGATGATTTTCGCGAATTACAAAATATTAAACGAGGTTATTTTATATAAAGATAAGCTTTTTACCTTAAAGTTTTGAAAAACTTTAGTAGTACTTTTTAAGATAAAGCAAAAGATATTAATAGCCTTTTACTTGCAAATAAATGCATAAATAAAACAAATTAATTAAATAATAAAAACATATCTTTACTACTATATTAATTATAAACAAAATAACTAAGTATAACTACTTCTACTTACTTAGTTTGCATATAATAGTATAAATTAGGAAACCATTAAAGTATTGTTATTTTACGCGAATTATAAGTATAACCCAATAGTATATAACATACTAATTGCGAGTTAAAGGACCGCGTAAAAAGTCATGCTTTAAGGAGATGAATTGAAGTAGCTGCACAAGAAACTATTTAACGATATTTTATTTATTGCACGCAAATTAGCTATTTACTACAATAAGAAGCGTAGCATGAGACTAACGTTAAAAAAGAGAAATAAGGTTTACTTACTTAGAAAGAATATCACGACTAAATAACTAAGTTATAAATTAAATTACAAAAAGTTAAAACTATTTAAAATTGCAAAAGTTAAAAAACTAGTTAATTTCTAATTAGTACTTCTAAAGACTATAAATATTTATTTAGTATTTTACATATCTTTTTTTAAATTAGCACCGCTAGAAGCATCGGCTACTCTTATCACAAAAATCCAATTAATTAACTTAAACGCTAAATACAAAGTAGAGATTATTTTTAATTGTTAGTACTTTCGTGATATTGCTAAATACTTAATTAAATAAAAAAAGTACCTATAATCAAAAAACACTTAAGAACTTAAATCTAACTTTTATTACCTTAAAATACTTTAACGCTTTTACTAGCGAAACCCAAATTTTCTTAAAAGGAATTAGGCAGGCCAACAAAGGCCTCAAGATCGACGTCTGGAGACTTGAAGAAAGTCGACGCCTGCTTGAGGCTCGCGGCGCTAGCCTCGAGCCGGGCGAGCTCCGCTTTCTCTTTCCTCTTGCAAGCATTAAGCTCCTTTAAAGTTAATAAGTCTAATTTAATTATTTGCGCTTTTTTTTTATTTAAAAGCTTTTTTATTTTATTTAAATAAATGATTTTTATTATTGTTTTATTTTTCTTATTTTGCAACTTTTAATACTAGCGTTTTAGCGCAGCTTAATTACTTACCAAGAGAAGCTTCTTCGTAAAATCACAATTTATCTTGCAATAATAAATACACTTAAAATAGCAAAACAACTTGGGGTCAGTCGCTACGCAGCACTTTTGGGTTTAAATGCAAAAATCGTAAGAAAATATCTTTTTACTAGTTTTATTAATTTTAATAGTAAAGGCAATAGCTTTAAGTTTTTTTTTATTACTATTAAGAGTTATGATAAAAAAAGAAAACGACTATAAGCTTATAACGATATTTCTTTTGTTATACTTAAGCGTAAGGACCACGCTAGGCAGGAAAGGGGATAGTATTACGAACTTACTTAGTAGGAGGTATTACGTGCATTCTAGCCTTAAGGCTCAGCAGCTTTACTGCACAAAGAAACTAAAACATAAATTAAATTACGTAATGAATTACAATAGCTTGTGATAATTTATAGTGATTCGAATCCTAAGGGATTTCAATGATTTAAAGGGATTTGTAGCATGAAGGGTTTTATATAAGATTAGCACGTTTGCTATTAAATAAGAGCTTTGTGCTTAACTTAAAATAGTATTTTTACTTATACTTAGTTATTATTTTTAATTGTACGTAATACATTTACTTTTTAATTATTTAAAATTAACTTTGCACACTTAGTATTTGCATTAAGTGAATATTGCGATTATAATACTTTAAGCATTTTTTTGTTAAAAGTATTAACTTACGTACAATATGTTTACTAAAGGATCTACATTTATAAAGGCGTTAATAGTTGTGCCTTTACTAATTACTTTTAATTATAAGCTTATTTTAAAGCTTGCAGCACTTGATAATTATTACGAGGATTAACACAAGCTTAGAGCTTATTTAACTTAGGTTAAACTCTACATAGGGTTTAATGATTACTAGTTCGCCACCAAAACCAATTAAGTCTTATAAGTAGTGTTTTTTCTTAAAAGGGCAGCGTTTTATTAAATCAAGACCTTTTTAACTAATTATATTAAGAATAAAACCTTTAAGGGAGAAGTCTCATGAGTAATAATTTTCAAGTTTAAAAAGATCTTTTAAACCTTCGAGGAATTTAAGGAACGCATTAATCGCGTTTTTGGCGACATTAACTAAAAACAAACCGCAAAACGTTAAATTTAAAACCTTAAGCAAAATAACACAACTATTGCTTACACTGCTCTCTTTTAATAGTACGCTAATTAAACTAACTGGAATAACAAAGCACTTAAGGCTTAATATTACAAGGAATTAAAGAATGAAGTAAAAAATAAAATTACTAAGTTTAACGCTCTAAACGACCTATAAGAACTCATTGAAATAATTATTAAAATTAATAATTGCAATTATGAGCAAACCTTAAAAAAAAAAGGCCAGTATTGCTTAGAAGAATATATGCATTAAGGCTAAGGATTAAAAAAGCCCTTTTATCTTCAGAAAATGGAATTAAATGCAATGCACTAAAAAAAGAAGTTATTTCAAGAAAAGCCACGTAACAGCAAACTACCTAAGGAAGTTATGAACTAGCATCAACAAGATAAGTTGTGCTTTAAATATGGCCTTTTAAGTTACATAGCCAACTCTTACTAATAAAAGAAACTAAAGAATAGCGGCAATTAACAAGTTAACGTTATAACTAAAGACAACTACAACACAATGGGAGTAGTTAAGCCGCTACCCTTAAAACAACTTAACGCCATGTATTAACATATGACTTTAAACAAGCTAAAGAAAGCTCATATTTATACCCAACTTAAGAAGGCCTTAAGTAGTAAGGAAGTTAAGCAATTAGCAAAAAAGCTTTGGGAGCTTAACATTGAGGATTCACCACTAGAATTCTTCGAATGAGCCACGGAGCCTGAGGAGTCCAGCGCAACGAGCGTGGGCAGCGAAGAAAGTGTGACTAAGTATATAATCGCTTAAGAGGAACTCAAGGGTATTCAAATTAATGGCCTAAGTTATTAAAAGCCTAAGACAAACTTTAAGAATAAGAGAGTAACTTAAACTTCAAAGCCTAGGCCACTTAGTTTTCAACTCACGAGATTATTATACAGCGAAATTTAAAAAGTTACTTAATAAGAAAATTAACTAGCGCTAAACCTTAGCAATTATTATTAAATAAATATAATTACATGCGTAACTTATAAGAAACTAAGCACTATTGCAAGTAAAAAACCTTAGTAGGGAAAACACTATGAAGTAGTTTATTAAAATTATTAATAAATTTATTAAAAGCAAATCGAATATAAGAGTGTTGTCACAATCTAGGGATCACGTGTGTCTTGGCCCTGAGGCTCGGCAGCCTGGCTGCACAGAGAAGCCAAGACGGCGTCACGTGACATGCTAGCCTGCTAGACGGGCTTGCGGGCGCGCGCGCTCTGCAAGCTGGCTTGCACGGCTTGCAGCCAAGACTAAGGTTTTATATAAGAAGAGTAGTTTTCTAAGTAGTAGAGCTTCGTGCTTAAATTCATATAATAAGTTTACCTTATAATTTACTACTACTTGTAATGTTTTTATTTTTATAAAGAATTAAATAGTCTTGTGAATATACTTTATTGCTAATATCAATTCGATGAGCTTATACGCATAGTACTCGCGAACAATAGAAACGTTACACTTTGAGCACTCCACTTGAAGTATTATCACTTAACATGTCTACCAAGGGAGAGCCCTCTACGAAGACGGATAACAAGGCCACCACCCCGGCGACCAAGGTTAAAAAGGCTACTAATAGCCCTAAAGTCAACCCCCCAAACAACTTTTATGGCGACCAAGGTAAGCTTAAGCAGTTCATTTTTCAATGCAATATATACTTAGCCTTTAATAATAATAAGTTTTAGGGGCAAGAGTTACTAAAGGTTTTGTGAATAGCCTTATTCCTAAGGAGTATTGTAGCCCATTAGATCAAGCTAGCTTTGATGGACTACCTTTAAAATCGAGCGTCAAGCGAAGCTTGTTTTATAGCCATAATAAAAAAAAGCAAAGTTATTTTTAGAACTCCTATTGGATTTTTAATTGCTATAAGAGCCATCTTTAGCGACCTTAACAAGGTTAAGCAGGTTAAGAAGTACTTATTAGAAATAACTCAAAAGAGTAATGTTTATAATTACATAGTTAAGTTTCAATGCTACGCAATGAGGTTAGAATGGACAAACGGGGCGTTGAGAGCCTAGTATTACTAAGGCCTTAAGAACAATATTAAGAACAAGGTCTCCCAAGCACCAAAGACGACTACTTTGGACGCTTTAATTAAGATCGCGATCGAAATTAATAACCGCATCAAAAAACGACAACGCGAGCAAGGGGATTACTTCGCCCCTGTCCAATTCCAAAAGCCGCAGTTTCCTCAGCATCATAAGAAGAGACAAGGCTTTTATTAGCCTAGCGAGGGAAAAAGAAACAATTAAGGAGATCGTTAAATAAATAAAGCTAAGAGGGGCGAAAGTGGATAAACAAAGAAACAAAAAAAGAAGCGAAAACGGCGCAAAAAAGGCTTGTGCTACAACTATAGCAAGCCAAGACACCTTGCTTGAGACTACTTTCAGAAGAAATCAAGCGAAACACCTCGTTGCTAGGTGAAACTAGCCAAACAAGATCTCAAATATTAAGAGGCTATTGCTATCGAATAAGATTTACAAGTAACCCTTTGTGATAAAAGCCATGCGAGATCCTTTAATGAGAAATAGGCCTTTGACAACGAAGCTATTTGGTCGTTGGACCTAAAGCAAGAGAGTCAAGTTCTTTGAGATGAGAATAAGAACAATCATAGCTATGATTACTTACCATCTTTAAACGAGATATAAACTCTCAATAGCTTCGCTAATAGCCGACGGGTATAGCACTAAGGGGGGCTGCCCCCTAGAGGTAAGCCATACTTCATTAAAGTCAACTGGACTTATAACTGCCTTGAGTATCAAAAGGAGTATGTTATTGTTTATCGAGACGTTAAAACCATAGTTTTCCAGGAAAACACCAAAAACATTAAGGCAAGACTAAAGCGCTATATAACTAACATGCGTAAAACTAGGGCACCCTTTGTGCTAAAATCATTAAATAATTATCTTTGAATCAAAGATACGTGGGAAGTTCTTTAAAAAGGCATAAGTAAGCGCTTTTAAAGAAGAAAATAATAGCCCCATGAATTAATACTATTTCATTGTATAAGAGCTAATAAGATTTAGGAAACAGTAGTTTTCAAGTTGAAAATACCCTACACTTTAATTAGCTACAACAACAAGTTACAACGCTAGTTAAACGAAACTATTAGAAAGATCATTGAAAAGCAACGACGTAGTGCTACTATAGCACCAAAACGCTTGGAGCTAGCGGCAACGGGGGAGGCAAACCAACTGATCCTCACCGTCTCCCTAGCCGGCATTGAGACAAAAGCATTAATTAACTCAAGAGCTATGAAACGCTTTATAAACCCAGCCTTCGCCAAGAAGTGAAACATTACCACTATTCGAAACCTTAAGCTATACTAACTTGCACTACTCGATGGAAAAAATGCAAAAAAGAACAGTTAAGTTTGCAAAAAAACCAACGAAATTACCATGCAAATAAGAAACCACTAGGAGGTGCTTTACTTTGATATTGTGCTTATTAAACAACACAACGTAGTGTTAAGAACCTTATGGCTGCATAGTCATAACCCTAGTATAAATTAGGTGACCAAGACGGTTAAATTCAATAATTATCGCTACAAACGCAGTTGACTTCTCGGCGACAAAGAGGCTAGCGCCGCCTCCTTAAACATAACGCCAATAGACTCCAGCCAAACGAGTCGGACTCCCAGCCAGCCGAAGACCAAGAATCAACCTAATTAGTTGATTAATATACGGAAATAGCTGCCCGTATTATACAAGAAGTACGCAAAAATATTTAAGGACTCCTAGGACATAAGGGCTCTATCAAAACATTAGCCATAAGACCACGAAATTAACTTTAAAGAAGGATTTGTACTTATCGCGAAAAAGCTTTGCTACCAAAGCTACGCCACCACGAGGACGCTTAAGGAGTAGTGTAAGCAGGGGGTAAAGAAGGAGTAACTTTGAAAGTCAAAATCGCCTTGCGCCGTTAACATGCTAGTTGCTAAGAAACCAAGAGACCCAAAGGGAAGACCTTGTGGCGACTTTCACATGATTAATAATAAAACAATAAGAGATGTATACCCTTTGCCAAATGCGCAATACCTACGGAATAAGTTAGCTAGGGCATAAATATACACCAAACTCAATTAGCACAATGCATTTAATTTAATCCAAGTTAAAAAGAAACATAAATAAAAAACAACCATTATCTTGCCTTTAAGCTTATAAAAACACACGATTATACTATTCGAACTTACAAACATACCCACTACTTACCAACAATAAAACAATAAAATCCTAAGAGACTACATTGAGGTAACAATTATATATTACTTAGACAATATCTTAATATTCTCAGAGTACCCCAAGCAGCATAAGAAACACGTCCAACAAGTCATGGGAGCACTAATGAAAGTGGACTCTCGATTGAAGCTATTGAAGTGCCAATTTTCAATTAAGCAAGTCATCTTTCTAGGTTATGTTATACGCTTAAGAAAGATAAGCATTAACCCCAAGAAAATCAAAGCCATATAAGAATAAGAGTTGCCAAAGAATATTAAGAACATACAATTTTATTTAAGATTTGCTAACTTTTGCTAATAATTTATTTAAGGCTATTCAAAGATTGCAAAGCCTTTTACTAACTTAATTCGAAAAGAAGTACCTTTTAATTAAAACAATAAGTGTGAGGAAGCCTTTTAACAAATTAAAACGGAATTCGTCAAAAAGCTGATACTTCGCAGCTTTAACGAAGAAGTAGAGAGCGTCATTAAGACCAACGCCTCTAACACTTGCACTAGCGCAGCGCACTTGCAGCGGGACAAGAAGGGACGGCTACACCCAGTAGCGTACTACTCTGAGAAAATGTCCCCAGCCAAGCAGAACTATAATATCTATGAGAAGAAGCTCATGGCTATCATTAAAGCACTCAAACATTAGAAAACCTACTTGCAAAGAGCTAAATTCCTAATTATTATTCACACCAACTATATAAATCTTCGTACCTTTACTACCACTAAAGTCCTTAATAATCAAAGGTTGGCCAAATGGGCTAAGGAACTTGCTTCATTTGACCTAGTTATTAAGTATGTCCAAGGGAAGAACAATGCTCGCGCCAATGCGCTAAGCAAGTTACTAAGCTATGAGAACAATAAGATTTACAAAAAGACTGCCCTGCTAAAACTACTTAACAATAGGAACATGATACCCAACGTACAAGAAGCAGCAACAATCAAACCAATTTCGAAAGGTCCCTAGCACAACACCTTAAAAGCTGCCCAGCAAAAGGACAGGCTATCGCTGAACTAAACTAAGAAACCAATTCAATAAAACATCATTAAGAACAAGATTATGCGTATTAATAAAAAAGTATGGCTTTTGCTTAGCCTAGCCAAAGCATACGTTAAGAAGCAATATAAGCTTCTCGCGCATAAACACTAAGAGATACGTAGGACATACCTTAGGATTTCAAGGGACTATTAGAGCAAAGGGCTCCGCGGCGTAGTCAAGGAAGTGGTCAAAAACTGTAATGCTTGCATTAAAAACAAGCCTACTTAGTACGCACCTTATAAGCAAATAATCACAATACTTATACTACTTAAACCTTGGAAATTCATATCATAGGACTTTATAAGGCTATTGCCACTATTAAAAAACCTAGCCACGGGAGTTAGCTATAACATAATACTAGTTATTATAAAGAAACTTACTAAATACATAACCCTTGTACTAGTTAAGCAAACCCTTACGGCCAAAGACTTAGCACAAATTTACTTTAAGGAAGTAGTATTCAAGCATAAGATGCTTAAAGAAATTATATTAAATAAAAATAAGTTGTTTATATTAAAATTCTAGAAAGCCTTAATTGCCTTTTTAGAAACTAAACGGAAGTTGTTAACTACTTTTTATTCTTAAACTAATAGAGGAAATGAGCAAATAAATCAGGTTATTAAAGCATACTTGCGTTACTATATTAACTACCACCAAAATAACTAAGTAAGACTTTTACCACTAGCCGAGTTTGCCTACAATAGCTTGTCCACGGAGACCACCAAGGTCACGCCTTTCTTCGCCAACTATGATTATAAGCCATTGGCTTATAAAAAACCAGTGGATATAAAAGTAAATAATAATGCGGCGCGCATTTAAGTCCAAAATATTAAGAAACTTTACTAAGAATTGTCTTAAGAATTACAATTTGTAGCGAAAAGAAATGCGCATTATTATAATAAAACACATAGTTAAAAGCTAATGCTATAAAAGAAAAATAAGGTTTATTTTTTGTGAAAAAACATCAACACAAAGTAATTAAGCAATAAACTAAATTATAAAAAGTTAAAACCTTTTAAAATTAAGAAAACTAAAAAACTATTAAATTATAAGTTCTAACTACTTGCAATAATAAAAAAAATATTTCCCGTGTTTCATATATTACTACTAGAAAAAGCACCGCTAAGAGTACTACTAGCTCTAAAGATAATCGCTAAACTAATCAACTTACTCGTAGAGTATAATATAAAGAAACTATTAAACTATTAGTATTTTAGAAAGCAAATCAAATACTTAGTGAAATAATTAAACTACCTTTTATTAAAGAACACTTGGAAGTTTAAGTTAGCTCTTAACTACCCTAAGAAGCTTGCCAATTTCCATCAACAAAACCCAGATCTGCCTAGAGCGGGTCTGAGGGGTTGAAGGGGAGGTCGGCCAGCGTATCGAACGAGGGGTCGACGGGGTTACTAGGGCGCTCGGCGCCCGCCAGCTCAGCAGTCTGCTGTGCCTCCGCCACTTTCCTTTTCTCCTCCTCCTCCCTCTCCAGCGCCTCCAGAGCATCAAGCTCTGCCATTAAGTTGAGGCCGGCAGCAATCATTTTCTGCCGACGCTCGTACAAAAAACGTTTCTGTTTCTTAAGTCAAAGGATTTTCGCCATCGCCTCCTCCTCCTCAGCGTCCAGTTTCTCGATTTGGGAGTCGAGGCTCTCCCAGTCTCGCACCAAGGGCATTCGGTTCACTGTGCAAACATCGCACGTTTTGTTCAAACAAGCGCATCAACCGCAGCGAGACAGCTTTAGGTCGCAAGGCAACACGCATTCTTTGCATTTAGCATTTTCACATCTGGTACAAGGTGCCATAATTTTCCCACTTAATTTAATTTATTATTTGAGGGCAATATAATCGACTCGTTTGGTTAAGCGTTTGAGGGGCATGATGAAAGAAGAAGACGGCCGTGGGCAATCATCGTTATTTCTTTTGGCATACTTAAGCGTAGGGACACGCTAGTAACGGAAGGAAAATAGTGTCACAATCTAGGGATCACGTGTGTCTTGGCCCTAAGGCTCGGCAGCCTGGCTGCACAGAGAAGCCAAGACGGCGTCACGTGACATGCTAGCCTGCTAGACGGGCTTGCGGGCGCGCGCGCTCTGCAAGCTGGCTTGCACGGCTTGCAGCCAAGACTAAGGTTCTATATAAGAAGAGTAGTTTCCTAAGTAGTAGAGCTTCGTGCTCAAATTCATATAGCAAGTTTACCTTACAGTTTACCACTGCTTGTAACGTCTCTATTCTTATAGAGAACCAAATAGTCTTGTGAATATACTTCATCGCTGATACCAACCCGACAAGCCTGTACGCACAGTACCCGCGAACAGCAGGAACGTTACAAGTGTGCTAAGCACATACCTTTAAGTAATTCTAAGAAAATACATACTAGTACTTAATGTATTATACTAACTAAAAGTAGAATTATAATAAGAAATCTTAGTAAAAGAAAAAAAAACACGCATGTGGGTTAATACTACTAATAAGCTACGCAACTACTACAAGCATTACAACCTAAACAATCAAGAGAAGCTAGGAATTATGCATATCTACGACATACTTTGCACTACGCTTAAACAAAGATTATAAAGAAATATTCTCACTAGCCACGTACATTACGAGTACTTTAAAGCCAAATAGCTAATCGCCATAAGCAATTAACATTTAATATTAAAAGTTAACATCAAGGGAGTAAAACTTAGGGCAATAGTAAACTCTAAGGCACAAGGAAACTTTATAGCTTTTGCTATTGTACTTTAACACTTATTGCCAACTAAAGTCAAAGCAAATGAGTACAAGCTAGTACTTGCTAACGAAGAACTTGCCGCGCAAGGCTTGATTAATGTGCAAATAAAGCTAGTTCACATAAGGATTAGCGGATACTTTAAGTATATTTAGTTTAACGTTATGAAAATTGAGAAGCACGATATTATCTTAGGATTATTATAAATGAAGAAACACAACTTTAATATTAATTAAAATATATTATAAGTATAGTTTAATAATTATATAATTTGCTTTTAAGATAAGGCTAAAGTAAGACGCCTTTAAAAAGTTAGCATTACTTTTAGGAACAAAATAGAACACTAAAAATAGGGTTTAAAACAAAACATACTAGTAGTATACGTATAGTTTGCGGTACTATTTTACGAGGAAAAAGGCGAAAAGGCTTTACTAAAACATTAAAACTATAATTATTAAATTAAGTTGATTAATAATACTAAGCTAATCTTTTAATTATTATGAGAATATTTAGTAATAAACTTAATAATAATTAAGCAATACATTAATAAGAATATAACTAAAGGCTTTATTTAAGAGTTCAAATTCTCATGGAGATTTAATGTTTTCTTTGCGAAGAAGAAGGACGACGAACAAAGGATATGCATCAACTATAAGCAGCTAAATAATACTACTAAGAAGGATTAATACGCACTATTATTGGCCAAGGAGCTAAGAGATAAACTTAGCAAAGCTAATATCTTTACTTAGTTAAACTTGCAAAGAGCGTATAACCTTATAAGGATGATTAAAAAGAAAGAATAAAAAATAATATTTTGCATACGTTTTAGTTATTATAAGTACATGATTATGCCTTTTGAACTAACTAATGCATTTACTATATTTTAACATTTAATTAATAATATTTTAAAGCAATACTTAAACGTAACTTGCATTTACTACTTAAATAATATTCTAATTTACTTCAAGACAAAGAAGTAGCACGTAAAAAACGTGACTGTTATCCTTAAAAAACTAAAGGCAGTATATATGCTTTTTAAACTAAAGAAATACTATTTTTATATGAATAAGATTGTATTTCTTAGCTATATAGTTACCACTATTAAATTAGTTATAAATTTCAAAAAAATTAAAGTAATTATTAAATAAATTGGATTTATAAACATTAAAAAAGTATAATTATTTTTTAAATTTACCAACTTTTATAAGCAATTTATTAAAGGCTATTTGGAAATCGCTAGGCTATTTACGAAGTTGACTCATAAGAACAAAAAGTTTTATTAAATAAAAGAAACCAATTAAGCTTTTAAGGCTTTAAAAAACGCCTTTGCTAGGGAACTAGTGCTTATTGCCTTTACACTTAATAAAGAAATACAAGTGGAAACAAATTCTTTAAACTACGCTATTAGAGCTGTACTTAGCCAGCTTGGCAAGGACGGAAGATAGCAACTAGTTGTATACTACTTGCGAAAACTATTACTAGCAAAACTTAATTACAATATATATAATAAAGAGTTGCTAGCAATTGTAAATGCAATACGCAAGTAGAGAGTTTATCTTAAGGGCGCTACTTATAAGGTATAAATTCTAACAAATCATAAGAATTTTATTTACTTTACTACTACTAAGAAATTAAATTAATAATAAGTTTGGTGGTATAAAATACTTTTTATAATTAAACTTTGAATTTCTTATGTTAAAAAAATGGAAAATGCTAAGGTCGACGCTTTTAGCCGGAAATCAGAGTATCTCGAGAATAAAACACACGAATTGCACACCGTACTTAAGCAAAATGGCGACTCGTTAGTAGTTAACTACAGGCAGTTAGCGGCGATTAGCTAGCTAATGTTCAAGAAAGTTTGGAAAAGATACGCTAATGACCTGGTCGTAGCTAAACAAAAAAGATAGCTAGGCGAGGGATTCTCTTTCTTCTTAGGAAAAACTCTTTTATATTAAAGACAAATTTATATCTTCATCGGGAACAAAACTAGCCTTATTAAATAGTAATATAAAGCGCTTGCTTATGAATACCAGGGGATAGTTAAAATGCTGTTAAAGCTCTCTTGGGAATATTATTTCTTAAGTATAAAGAAGATAGTTAAAAACATAATATTATTATGCGATACATGTATTCGAAATAAGGCAAACTATTATGCTTTGTATAGGCTTATGAAGTTATCAGCAACACTACTACGCCCATGAAAGTTAATTGCATTAAACTTCGTAATTAAGTTATTACTTTTAATGAACTTAATTATAAAAATTAAATACAACTTAATTTGTGTAATTATAAACAAGTTTACGAAGTACGCGTACATAGTACCGGTACTAGGAACCCAAAGCGCGCCTTAAATAGCGCAAGTATTTCTTAGAACGATTTTTGTGAATTATGAAATACCAAACGAGGTTATTTTAAATAAAAATAAGCTTTTTATTTTAAAGTTTTAGAAAACTTTAATAGTACTTCTTGAAATAAAGCAAAAGATATTAACAACTTTTTACTTGCAAATAAATGCATAAATAAAACAAATTAATTAAATAATAAAAACATATCTTTACTATTACATTAACTACAAATAAAACAATTAAGTGCAACTACTTTTACTTGCTTAGTTTGCATATAATAGCGCAAATTAGGAAACTATTGGAGTATTGCTGTTTTACGCAAATTATGAGTATAACCCAATAGCATATAATACACTAATTGCAAGTTAAAAGACCGCGCAAAAAGCTATGCTTTAAGGAGATGAATTAAAGCAATTGCATAAGAAACTATTCAACGATATTTTATTTATTGCACGCAAATTAGCTATTTACTACAATAAGAAGCGTAGCATGAAACTAACGCTAAAGGAAGGGAATAAAGTTTATCTACTTAAAAAAAATATCGCGATTAAATAACTAAGTTATAAATTGAATCACAAGAAGTTAAGACCATTTAAAATTGCAAAAGTTAAAGAATTAATTAATTTTTAATTAGTACTTTTAAAGACTATAAATATTCATTTAGTATTTCATATATTTCTTTTTGAATTAGCACCGCTAAAAGCATTGGCTGCTTTTATTATAAAAATTCAATTAGTTAATTTAAACGCTAAATACAAAGTAAAAATTATTCTTAACTATTAGTACTTTTGTAGTATTACTAAATACTTAATTAAATGAAAAGGGTACTTACAATTAAAAAACACTTAAAAACTCAAATCTAACTTCCACTGCCTTGAGATGCTTTAACGCTTTTACCAGCGAAATCCAAACCTTCTTAAAAGGAATTAGGCAGGCCAACAAAGGCTTTGGGATTAACGTTCGGGGACTTAAGAAAAGTCGATGCCTGCTCGAGGCTTGCGGCGCTAGCCTTGAGCCGAGCAAGCTTTGTCTTTTTTTTTCTTTCGCGAGCATTGAGCTTCTTTAAAGTTAATAAGCTTAACTTAATTATTTGCGCTTTTTTTTTATTTAAAAGCTTTTTCATTTTATTTAAATAAATAATTTTTATTATTGCTTTATTTTTCTTATCTTGCAACTTTTAACGCTAGTGTTTTAATGCAGTTTAATTACTTATTAAGGGAAGCTTTTTTGTAAAATTACAATTTGTCTTGCAATAACAAATACACTTGAAACAGCGAGACAACTTGAGGCCGGCCGCTACACAGCGCTTTTGAGTTTAAACATAAAAATCGCAAGAAAACATCTCTTTACTAGTTTTGTTAATTTTAATAACAAAAGCAATAGCTTTAAGTTTCTTTTTATTGCTATTAAGGGTTATAATAAAAAGAGAAAATAATTATAAGCTTGCAATAACATTTCCTTTATTATACTTAAGCGTAAGAACCACGCTAGGCAAGAAAAAGGATAGTATTACGAACCTACTTGGTAGGAGGTATCACGTGCGTTCTAGCCCTGAGGCTCGGCAGCTCTACTGCACAGAGAAGCCAAGACATGAACTAAATCACGTGATGAATCACAACGGCTCGTAGTAATTCATAGTAATTTAAATCTTAGAAGATCTTAATGATTTAAAGGGATTTATAGCATAAAGAGTTTTATATAAGACTAGCACATTTGTTATTAAATAAAAGCTTTGTGCTTAACTTAAAATAATATTTTTACTTATACTTAGTTACTATCTTTGATTGTACGTAATACATTTACTTTTTGATCATTCGAGATTAACCCCGCACACCCAGTGTTTGCATCGAGTGAACATTGCGACCGTGACATTTTGCTATACTTACTGACTAGAGACCAGTAGCTCTCTAGCCAGCTCTGATATTTATACTCGTTAAGCTCTTTTGCCGTGACTTATAATAGTATATCAAGAAGTTACGCTTACCAATTGAAGTAAAATTAATTATTAATGCCAATAAATTAAGGTGTTTTCGGTAAGATGCCTTAAGAAAAGAAAAAATTAATAAATTCAAAGGTTGTAAAACGTGTAATGTGTGTGCAAGTAAAAACAATAGAAATGTATTGTATTCTAAGCACTTTTATATAAATTTTATAGTCTTATGACTTTCATAGCCGTTTAAAACGAGTAATTGTGGTTCTTGGTCACGTGGTTGCGTTTAAGGAATGAAGACCTTTTTAAGCTATTCTAATGCAATAGTATTATTTGTTTATTCATTCTTTGTCGCTGTGAATTGCTTGTTCTTAAATAAGTTAATGTTTGCTGGGAACTACTATTGCTAAATAAATTTCCCTTGTATATCATAAGTAGAGTAGTTTTGCGGCCGGTGGCAAAGATATATTTAATAAACGAGGTTTAGTTCTAACAATTAAGTTGTTTTCGCTAAATAAAACATCGATTTGCATAGCTAATAACCAAGCTATTAACTTCAAAGCTTTTTATAATTCTTGCTTTATTTATGTTTTATTAATTCTTAAGTAGAATTGCCTTGATAGCTAGAATTTGCAATTTGTGGAATCATAGCTTAATAACATTAAATGTTGCATTATTAACATATATAAAATTAATGAAATATTGCTTCTTATTACTTAGGATAAGATTTCACTTAAAAAACCACTGTACTCATCGTTTTTCGAGTGGTGCAGGGTCTCCTTGAAGTACGCAAAGCCGGTTCCCAAAAAGCCGTACTTGCGCATAAGTAACACTAAATCTTAATATCTCTTAAGTCAAAATTCAGCGTGTAAAACGCTCTCCTAACACCAGAGGTAGCCTTTACAAATAACTAGTAGCTTATTGATAAGTATTTAAATTGTGATATCGGCCTTAAAAAGTGAACTTTAGTATGCCCTATTTTTTTGCGGCTTATCGTAAGAACTTGCCATTTTTAATCGCATTTAAAGCTAAAACCACGTTGTCTTTTGTGTATTTTGGCATAATAATCATCTTAATTAATATTTCAAAAATCAAGAGAATTAATAAGAAAATAAGATAATTATTAATTATTAAAAGTAGGTAAGTAAAAAAGCGGTGTGCTAAGCGAGGTGCGCGAAAGGGGGGGTGGGGACTTACATCGAGATATTGATTATAGATCACATATCTGAATCTTCGACTTCAGGGAAAATGCGCCGCATTCAAGAAACGAGTAAGAAAATTTTGCAAATGACCAGAGGAAATCCCCACCATGGGCATTGAACAGCTGCGGAGTCCAACCCAATTACTGACATTGAAATTCATGCTCAATCTGCTTCTATAGAATCCTACCGGGGCTATACAGAGCCTTTAACTGAGCGGAAAGGTTGGCTGCCAATTCAGCCGGAGTTTTTGGGAACCACTGTCATCGAATCGCTCTTTAACCATAGCTTTGTGTAGCACCACGGATTTGCGTATTGGATTTCTGGGTAAGAATGCCCAAATCCGATTACGTATCTGGCGCTTGAACTCAAAAGATGGAGTCTTTCCGTCAGCTATAGCAGCGATGTCAGTGGGCCGAGGCAGAGACATCTGCGCCTATTGGATTTCTGAAAGAGCCTTCGTTATCAATTCTGACACAAGGAACTCGGTGGGGTTCATGCTTTGCCACATCTTCAAGAGATGGCCGACGTTGGTGTGGAGGGAAAAACTTATGATGGGTCACTTCTGGCATCTTTATTACTGGGCAGAGACTGAGCTTCACATAAAATTAGATAAAAAGCTGCGTATAAAAATGACTCTATGTACCAGGATTGGTTGGGCTGAAGCCACCAATAGCCTAACAAAATTTGTTGTGGCCATATTCAAAAGCGGTACACTGCGATACCTTTGCCACCACCTTGGTACAACTTTCCTCCAAGAAGGCAGCGTACTGGATTGAGCTGGTGAGCAAAGTTAAAACATCCCAGAGGCTACTCATTGTTTTTTGAACTAACTGAGCATTTCTTAATTCAACATTGACTGTACCAGGGTTTGATACACCTTCAATTGGATCTCGAGCCGTAGTCGCATACGTTGTAAGGCCTCCTTCGCCTTCAAGAAACCATGTTAAATCGAGGGGGGACTCTCGGAACTGGTATAACAGAAATGAATCCAGAACTTCGGCCTGCCAAGATGATGTATCAATGTGAGTAGTCTGAGTATTGACCACACCAGACATCCTTGGGTTGAGTGTCCAGTCCCAGTAAGGTATTCGAAAATTATCGGCTGTTGCTTGATACGCCTGGGAGTTGTTCTGCTTTGCGATCCTCAATGCATGTCCAACAAGGATTTGTTAGAAGATATTAGCTAGACGTGTGAGACTAAGGTTGAACTTAGAAGTCTTGCCTCACGCAGAACCCGAAATTTAGAGATTTAGACTTACCAGAAATCTGGAACCAAGAAAGCCAATCCTCTTCCTGTTTCTTTTGCATTGCAGCCAGAGACTGCATGTACAGCGACCTGGTTCTATCCGCTCAGTATCTGCTGTAATGCATGGTCTCGTATCTTACTAGGTGGAAACATCGTTTTGCATATCGAGTATGTTTCTCCTCGGAGGCCGGGCACTTGTTTGGCGGTCAATATCTATTCTGACCCCTGCTGTTGCATAGTGTTGGGCTTCTGCCAAACAAATGAAGCTTGGAGGTAATATTAGGAGCAGATTCAGGGACGGTATGACTTCACATAGTTGCATGTTTGTGGATTGTACGAAGCAGGAGTTAGGAACCATAGGGACAGATAGCTTGGGTGCTGTGAAAGTTGCATTTATACATGTTCTTGCATGTGAAGAGTTGATTTCGCTTTTTTCTGAATGACAAATCCCCGATACATCCCATCTTGGAGAAGTCATCCTCTGACTTAGGACATTAGAAAAGTGTAGTGATGGGGAGCCCCTTGATATGACTCGGATCACTTGCTCTGTGCGAAGAGGTGAACGAGAATTCCTGCCCCAAAAACAGAGTCCGAGAAAAAAGAAAAGTGAGTTCTTTCCAAAAGTAACATTTCTGTGTCATTTCATTCGTTCATCCAAAATGCAGGCAGAATAAAGCACAGAGCTAGCGAGGCACAAGGCTTCCTGCTGTTTCTCAGCTGTGGTATTTCCGTCGTCTGGCCGAATAGAACAGACGACAATTGAGGCGTGGCGAGAAACTGAATCGTAGCAATGCCGAAAATGTCTTCACTCTAATTTAGCCTCGACATGATACTACTACTTAAGTCCCACCTACTTTCCAGGGGGGGGTTGACGCCTAGCTTCTGTGCTGCCGAGAAAACCATAACTTGCCAAAGCATAACTTGAGTATGGTGCTTAGGATGACAAGGCTCGAGTCAAAGTATTAATGGATTTGCTGGGGTGCGAGCACCGAAACTATATCCTCCATTGGGAAGTCCGGATTCTGATCCTGAATGTTCCGAAAGCTACCAACGGCAATGATCCTTGATGTCCTTTTAGCTCCTTTGTCAGTCTTTCACTTTGTACAGTTTCAACTTATAGTTATATCCAGAACCAAGAGAGAGGGGAGTAGGAAGTACTTGAGAGCAATGATCCAGTAGTCAGGAATGTGAATATCCTTCCGTTCGAGCGTTCCAAAACCACTCGTCTAAAGACCGTACGACAAAGTGAACTACCATAACCGGTATCAACTACCAAGCTGACGGCACAGAGAGGACCACGCGGCATGTGGAACGTGGAATACCACCGACCTCATTGCTTAGCATGTAAGCCTCCAGCTGCATCCTCTCTCGTATCACAGGTCAGGTGGGATGCGACTAATCTGCCCGGGGACAGAGTCCTCAGTTGAGCAGTAGTCAACAAAGAAAATAGCTTTGAATAGTTATTTGATATGAAAGGGGAAATTCCCGACCCGAAGATTCTGTTAAATTTATGGTAAGGATCCTCTCAAAATGCAGATCCTCGGACATTTCTCAATCCGGGGTAACACAAGGATGACTGCAGAGCGGAGCCTTGCCCAGTTGGTTGACGGTGCGTCAGCCTTACACGGCATGCAAGTCCTGAAGCTGACTCTTAAGCCTCTGAGAGGCTTCCAAACTTTGTTGCTTTGGATGTGGAGTTCGCACAGGCCTATCGTCTTCTTAAAGCAGAAACTTTTGACGACAAATCTCACATCTCACCAGTTTCAGATTCTCGAGCTACCGTCACTTGCCACGTTTTTTTACTTTGAGAAACGATATGCTCACGATGATCCGATGATTTCTGATGCCTTTTAGGTGATTTGAGTTTGGAGGTCTGACGTCTCTGGAATGTAAACAGCCATTTGGTGTCAAGCGAACATGGACCTAAAAATGGTGTTCTGCATGCAAACGCTCTTGTAAATCGGAAGGCTTGTGAAGTATCTTGGTATATGTCACAGAAAGGTACTGTGCCTTTAGTCTGCATATTGTAGTCATAACTTGGACCTTACCCACGAACCTAGGGACCCCAGGAGGCTTTCACCGCACAGCTACACTTGTACCTGTAGAAACCAGCTGTTACGTCTTCAGAGTGGCTTGGTATCTACTGCTTCTCGGACTTTGCTGTTTCTTGTTCTCGTCACATGGATTTAAAACGTTCCCTTCGCCACTAAAGCAAGACCGACCAAGGAGTCAAGTGATTAGTATGAGCTGAACACATGTACGTCATTTACCATCTTCTTACGCAACTTCTTAACTCGGTGTGATATCTTACTAGTCTTCTTCTGAGTGAGATATTCTCATTGATACTGTGACATATACCTTTGCGGGTGAAGTCGGCTTTCTCCCCTGCAACCTCCGGTTACAAATTTATAACCTCACAGTTCAACGGACGGGTAAATTTTGACAGGCACCAGCATGCAATTTTATGACAGTAAGTGACCAACTCGATAGGCTGGAAACACGGAATGTATTAGTTTGGTCGGGGAGTTGTTCTTATATGCCGGCTTTTCGTACCACGAGTGTTTGTCATATTGAATTTAGAGCACAGGAAGTTGTGAGTAGGAAGTCAGAGTCTCAGCCGCAAGTGGAAATATCTTTTAATTATACTTCCAAATTTTCAGCAAATGGTAAAAAATATCGCTGGATGCATACGTTAAATTCCGAAGTAGGCGTCAAGAATACGTTTTCCAGCTCTTCTCATCTCAGGCGAGTGATCGCAAGTCATATTGGAGGTCGTGGGCTTTGATTACTGTCTCGTCTCCAAACTTGAACATCTCTGGTATTTGTATTTGGGCGCTGACTGGTATGAGGGCTCGTAGCAATGCCTCGCAATGCTGGATACCAGATCTGGCTTTACGAGCCGTCGACGGACTCCAACTTGAGTTATTTCGAGTCGTCTGTATCTCTGGATTGACTTATAAAGACTCAGCATCCCCTCGAACCACAGAGATACTCACTCGTCATCACAACATCTAACAACCCAACAATCCTCAACAACACTCACAAAACCCAAGTCAAAGTACTTCCTCGTATCTCAATCCTCCACAAAATGGTTGCCCTTCAATCCCTCGTCTCTGTTCTCACCATGGCTTTAGTCGCCAATGCTGCCCCAGCTGAAATCGTTGCTCGTGTCCCAAACCCAGGGGACATTGCAGCTGGCCTCAAGTTCTTTCCCGATGGAGCCCTCAACGTATGTGCAGATTGGAGCCACTCTCAGTGCAGTCCAGAAACCCAAAGTCTACTTGCTAATTAGAATCCCCCAGTGCGATCAAAGTGGCAAGGTGCCAACTGTGGTTTCCGTCTTCACTCCACCAGGGACTCCTAGCACAGGCACATGTTTTTCCATCGGCAAATACGGGTCTGTCGCCATTGATACTCTTGCCAAAGGCTGCGTCTGTAAGTGTTGCATTGGCCATATGCAGACATAGCTTCCATTTCCAGATATTTGAGTTTAGATTGCTGACTCGTGATTTAATAGTCGAGAAGCACTTAGCTGGAAACTGTGTTGACCCTGCTTTCACCGTCTATACTACAACCGGCTGCAAAACAGGCGAGGTTGCCCCAGCAAACTTCTACCGAATTGTTTGCACCTAAATCTTGTGTCTGAAGAAAAATCCAGGGCTGATCTGATGGACTTCTGAGGTGCTTTGTGACCCCTGGCAAGCAATAGACAAGCACCTGATACCTTCTTAGTGAATATGTCTTTGGATCTTACCTGGGAGAAATTGGAGTGCTGGTGAGATGTGGTCCAGGCCGTTAGATTGGGCTGCAGTCATTCTTTATCGTGATGGAAAGCTAGAGTAAATGCAAATTCAACATTTGTAACCACCAGTTGACTCTCATATTCATACTGAGTGAGCAAACATGCCACGATCACTGGTTGAATCTCCACTGAACTAGGTATAAGCCGCGCCGATCATTTCGAAACCTGGTGTTTTGATCAGAGTCCCGTCAGATTTGTGCACTTGAAACAGAAGTTTTGCAGCGAGCTCGCTTATCATCAACATTCGGGAGAACTTGCTACTTGACTCCGGAAGTAAGTCTGGTAAGCTTCCTCTTTGCCGACCTACCACCATAGAAGTTAGGAAAGCTTCTCGAAGTTTACACGCGTGCGTTCAATTGTTGTTCGACATCTTTGAAATGACATCATCGATAATCACTCGGTTCTTGTTTGGTGTTTGTGAAGTGAATTACTAAGTGAGCAGATCCGCCGATTGCATCAATAACTCACTCAAGTTTGGACATGAAATTCAATTGTATACGTCTTTCTTAACTCAACTGGCAAGCAGGTCCGATGACAGAGCAACGGGTTCGTGTTGTTGCATTTGCGAGATCTTGGCATCGCTTATGGCCCCCTTCTCGTAAATACACACCTATTTTATCCAATGACGTCGAGCTTTTCATGGATCTAACTTCGAACAACCACAGTCCGGCCTAGTCAAATACCTGATGTAGAAGCAAAGGATTGGGTAGGCCTAGGTAGCTTACGTCAAAGATGTCAGCGCTACCCCCTTGGCACCGCTAACTACCAATTAAACATGATAGAATGCGAAGTCGTAGGTGCAATCAACGATCATGACATCTCAAATGGAGAAACCCAAGACTGACTTAGGATCTTTACATTGCATAGAACACTTTTAAGTGCTCTGCATGGTAAGATTTACATAAAGTTGGCATCTCTCTCCTCACTTGGTCTGGTTCCAAACTTCGAAGTTGAGATCACGAAAATGTACAAGACGACATTTCTATATAGAATGACGGAACAAGCGGGAGGGGCGTTGGGCGGATTGGTACTCTCATAGATCCCCAGTCTCAAATAACTGAATCTGAAACAGTCTAGATAATCATCTACATCGCTACGAAAGTGATCTGGCGTCTCTTATTCCACCCACTTTCCAATTATCCCGGTCCGAAACTATGGGCCGCTACGAGTCTAGTCAATATATTCTACGTATTCAAAGCAACACGTATTCACAAAGTCTCAAAATTACACAACATATATGGATCCGTGAGCTTCTGTCCGCATCTCATATGATTGGAATTTGCTGAAACAAGAGCAGGTCGTTCATATCGGTCCCGATGAACTCTCTCATGTCGATGTACGGGCATGGAGAGATATCTATAACCCCCATAAGCCTGGGAGCGAATTACAGAAACACTTACCGGCCATTAACCCCCGTGGTGGCTACGGGCTCTTCCACAACCCGAGCGATATGGAACATGCCCAAATCAGGAAACTTCTTAGCACTGGGTTTAGCGAGAAAGCCATTCGTGATAGGGAGGGTATTATCCAAGTGTATATCTCTTTGTTGATAGAGAGATTTGAAGAGAGGGCGGAGAAGGGGGAGAAGATGGATGTAACATGGTGGTTTGATTGTTTGGGTGCGGATCTTGCAGGGAAACTTGGATATGGTGAGAGCTTTGGTGCACTGTGAGTTGTAGTCCAGCGCCGGGAGTGTAATGCATTTGTGGGTGTCTATTGACAGGACATGATAGTGAGATGTCAACTCTCCCTGCATTCATCCCCGTCATGGATAAATTACCCAGGGGCTTGACGATTGGATTGGCGCTGCAGCAATATCCTGTGCTGAAAACAGTTGGCGGTATTCTGAGAATGGTATCTCCTTTTGAGAGAATATTTACAGAAGTCGTTGGGTCGAAGGTTAGGAGGAGAGAGAAGCGGCTAGATGCAGGACAAGAGGATGAAGCGCAGGACTTGTGAGTTGTCGACCTGGCTTCGTATCAGTATTGGTGAGTTTGGACTAACTGATGCATTGTCTCAGCTACTCTTTTTAACTCGAAACGATGCCGCAGTTCAGGAACTGGGCCCAAAAACAATTAGAATCGTCTCGGGGGATTTGATAATCGCTGGTAGCGACACCACAGCAACTTGACTTTCCGTGAACTCCCTTCCTTACAACCCATCATGGAACTCTGATGTCTGACTCCAATGCAGGTCGCAATATACCTCCTTCTCAAGAACCCTCAAAGCTTGAAATCTTATGCAGAGAAATTCGATCGGCGTTTAAATCCGAGGACGAAATCATGATGATCAGCACAAATGGATTAAAATACCAATCTGCGGTTATAAATGAGAGTATGCGGATGTATCCTGCTGGTCCAGAGACGACTAGGAGGATTACGAACGAAGGCGGGAATGTGATTTGTGGGCAGTTCGTGCCAGGAGGGGTGAGTTCTCCCCATCTAATTTATTCGCCGGAATAGATTTTTGCGTGGGAACAGTTGCTGAGTGGAATATTTTCTACAGACCTTAGTTGGTGTATATCACTGGGCAGCCGGACATAACAAAGCAGCTTGGAAAGATGCTGACTCGTTTGTTCCCGAGCGCTGGCTGGGAGATGAACGTTATGACAGTGATGTGAGAGGGGTTTTAAAACTTCTGGAATTAGGGGCCGAGGAATTGTCTTGGCCAAAAGTCAGTCATGCTCCTAAATCGCAAGACTCAGCTTCAAAATGTACTGATATGGGATTATAGTTTTGCGCTAGCTCATATGAAACTCGTACTGGCGAGGATTATCTGGAAGTGAGTTTTTGATGATGGGTGATGGAGAGAGATAGCTCGAGGGCTGACAAAACCTCGATAGTTTTGACTTGGAACTTTGCAAAGAAAGTGAAAATTTTCTGGATGTGGGCGCTTCAGTGTTGGTTTATCATAAGGGCCGTCTGATGCTCAGGTTGAAATCCGTGAGAGGTACGAAATGAGTACCGGAGTGGCAGGCACAGTACAAAATTAGATCTGTTATATGCTGTCGCCCTATACATGTAGGGGCTTTGTTGATCTATTGTCCTGCCGATGAAGCATGACTGAAATGGCAGAGAAATACATTGTGGTGCTGGAAGTAAATGTCTATAATTACAATAGAACTTGCGGACTTTGGTAGCAGCTCTTTAAAACTGGCTGCCTTTTACATACCAGCGGCAGCCGCGGCAAACTTGGCTGCCTCGCCTGCATTCTGAGAGTATGTCAAATGGGGCATCAAGATTGTGGAAGTTCCAGCACAGATTAGATCACCTTGGTGACAGATGACCTTGGTCTTGGCAGCTATTTGGCGTCTTAGCATTACATTTCATTGAATTTTCCACCTCGTGATAATCAAAGAATTGGGGAGAGAATGTACTGACCTGAGACACCAGCGACTGGCTTTCCGTTCATCGGATCTCCGAAGATGACAGCTGTTGAAGTGTAAGTACAAGACTGGACCCAGGGAGTGACTGCATAGAAGACATAGCATACCTGATGAGACCTTAGCAGCCATATCTGCTGGGAGCATAGCTGCTGCGTTGTGGACTAGTTGCCCTCCTTGGCTATAGCCTCCCATCACAACTGCAGTATCGGGGCACGCCGTCATGGCTTGCATGACAAGTTGAGCCATCTTCGCGCTTCCCTTCTTATCACCACCTGCCAAAAATCCCGGAACACTACAAAGCAATCAGCATACATGAGCTTCCTAGATAGATCCGTGCTTGACGTACTCGGCAGGATAGTCTACACCTTGCACAGCAAGATTCTGGGCTCCAACCGCTTTACTCATCGCGGCAAACCACGGTGGTCCCGAAAGACTTCCAACGTTTCCCTGCTCAGTTGTCCCCCGGGCGAAGATAACGGTCATGGCCTTGCATCCGCCAGCAGTGAGCCCATTCTGTGTAGTCGCAGATCCAAGATTTCCAGCAGCTGGGGCCGGCGTAGCCAGTGCGAAAGGCAGTGCGAGGAGGATAAGCGAGGCTGGAGATCGCATTGTGAAAGACTTTAGCACTGCTAAAAGAAGAGAAAATTGAAGTTTAAAAATTATTGGGTTTTTTGGATGTGACCTAAAGAGATTCTGTGACCAAAAAGTTAAAAAAGAGAAGAGGATCTTATATGTTGTTCCAATAATATCGCAAACCTCACAAATCCAGATACTTGGCCCCATTGGAGGGTACTCACCGAGGTACATTTGAGAAGTCACAAAAACAAAACAGTGCGAATAGTTGCGATTGGTTCACTTGAATACAGAGTCCCATGCGATTGGCGAATTTGCACTTGGCAGAGTCGACTGATTGACGGTGTTCCTCGTCAGAAGTCTCATCCGATCTTTCGAAACGGCTTGGATGAAGCAAACAAGCAAGCGAACGGAGGGAAGTTGATTTTTCCGATTCTAGAAGATCTGCTGAGCGAAAGCGATGGATGGATGGATGGTTCGGCATTCTGGTGTTTAAAGGGCCGAAGTTACGTCTGAAGTCGTCTGGTCCATTGATAAGATGAAAGATTGTTGCGAGCTGCTGGAAATACCAGTATTTCTTTGAGATGGCACTTCGCGTTTGAATCCGTATGCGGAAATTCCATGCTTGTGTCGCACCACTCCACCACCAACTTGGTATTGCAGTACCGTACGCTGGCTTACGGCGTTCTGAGAGTTGTCACAGGAAGGCCGAGGTATTTTGAAGTACTGCACCGAGTAGTCTGTCTGATGTTCTGTCTTGTATTGTCTTGTTCTGTACAGTATACCTGCACGCAGTACATACATACCTACCTGGGTGGTGATGGAAATAGTGAAAAGGAAGGATTTCGAAACGAGGCGGCCGTGATAGAAAAGCATGTAGAATTCTATCTGAGAGAGCGTACAGAGTAGGAGGGGAAATAGGGTGGCGTGATCATAAGTACGCAGGTACTAAGATCTACGCTGCACAGCCCATATTTCTAACAGGCCGATTGACCCGCCCGCTCGCTCGCATTCTTCTCTTCCCAGAGCGACTTGGAACGAACGAACTTGATATCTCAAGCCAAGACGAGACATTCAAACGACTGCACTACAACGCAATATATATTGCATTTCGACAGACAGGGACTGTTGCAGTGAGTGTTGCTTGGGACTTCATCGTACGTGGGCTATCCTCGCTCTGCCTGCGCTGCGTACTGGAGATAAGTACCATCGTCGGCTGAAAGAAGCATCGCTTTCCTCCCCCTGTTTTGAGGCTGCTGTATTGTAGTGCACTGGGTTCCGTGTACTGCATGGAGTCTTTCTTCCGTTCTTCTCTTGTCTCCCTTCTTCCTCTTTTCTCTTCTCTTCTCTTCTTTCCTCTTTTCTCATACTCGCCCTGCTCCTGAGTCTTACCGCGGCTGTGTTGTGTTATGTTGTGTTTGGTGGTGTTGCGTCAACAGCTAGAGAATCTCTGAAGCCAAGACCGCTCATTCGATGTTTTGTGAGTGCTGTGCTGGTATCCAGAGTATCTTTTTTTCTCGTTATCTTTGTTTTCTTCCCTTCCCTTTCCTTTCCCGTATTCTCTCAAAGCAGCAGCATGATATTGCTTTGCTTTGGTTTACAATCGAGTCTTTTCGCCGTCCTCAAGTCTGTTCCGACGGTGTACATTTCGAGTCACAGCATCGACCACAGTCACGATCGGGTCCAGCCACTTCAGTCTAGTTCATCCCATTCAAGTTTAGTCACTGGCTGAGCTGCCCCCCACGACTTATTACGCTTGCATCTACAGTTGCATTTCCGTACATGCATCCATGCATGTTTGCGCGGAGTTATGTGCGTATGTGCTTTGCGGACTGCCAAGAACGGTCCGCCTCACTTCCATCCAACTCCGCTCCGCCTCGCCTCACTTGCTGGCTGGCTGGTACTGTATCTGACTGTTCCTTCAACCAGATCCATTATCGCATCTCCCCCCCCCCCTGTCCTCTCCTCTCCTCTCCTCTCCTCTTCTCTTCTCTTCTCTTCTCTTAACTGTTCAACATGAACGTCAAGGTGGAGGCCACTTTCGCGGTCTCCTCGACACGTCAGTCAAATAATCGCAAGGCTGCCAATCCGGACAATCCCACCCAGGCATCAATTCCCACCAGCCGACACCGACTTTGAATCCTCCCCAGGCCTGCGGCTGAGAATGAGCCCCTCACCCAACCTGTGGCCTAGAACTCGACAAGTCGGGTCCAGAGGCGCATTCGTGCAACCTCGAGTAAGGCGCTTCTTTGGTCAGACCTCATGCATGCTGGCGCTGCTGCCCACTTCCGAGCGAATCCCCAACTCGGTCGAGGCAACACGGTCAGAGAGGCAATCCACTGGAGCCTCACCACTGTGCTGCCTGCGAAGCTGAGTTTCCGATCGTGGGAGGATGACATGACCGGTGAGTCGCAAGGCTGTGGTGGGGTGCAGGTCCGGGGTGTTTCCTCATATTGATTATATGCTACCATGACCCCGGGTCTTGAGCTCTGAAAACCTTTCCAACTTAAGTTCTTTGCTGCTTGCCATTTGCCATTGGTGCACTGTTTATTTCGTTTCCTGCTGCCCGTCAAAACCGAAGCCAAGATGTCGTCCGACTCCAGCGACTCGGACAATGCTCACCCACAAAACCCACCCCCGCCATCAGCAAAACCAAAGAAGAAAAAGAAACATGTTCCACCGCAAGAGACCATAAATAAGATCTGGGCCCGTTTCTCAGTCAAGAAATTTAATAAAGCGACTGTTGTATTACCCTTTGCAGCTTCCTCCAACCAAACCACGCTCGACCCCTCCAAACCGCCACAAACCGGTCGCGATAACTTGCTCGTTTCCGAAGACTTCGACCGAGCCGTGCAAGAATGTCGGACCAGAGTCAAGAAGCTCATCAAGGAGTGCCGAAGGGTAAACATGCGGTACCGCGATCCGGATTTCGATATCGATTGGGATTTGAAGATGAAGAAGGGTTATTGTCTCAATAATCTTAAGGACAATAAATTTGTGATTAATGGGAGTGCGTATTCGACTGCGACTTCGAATGTGCCGAAGGCTGTCAAGAGAGTGCATGAGATCTTCGACAAGCCGACTTTCCTCGCGGATAAATTGTCACCAGCAGATGTCAAGCAGGGAAGCCTGGGCGATTGCTGGCTGATGGCAAGCTTAACTGCCTTGGCGAATATGGACGTTGGTATTCAGAGGATCTGTGTTGAATATGATACAAGTAGGTTCACCATTGTTTGCGGGGAAGTTTGTTGCTAATATAGAGATAGAAATTGGAATCTACGGCTTTGTGTTCCACAGAGGTAAGGAATCAGTTGTTCATTTCCCATTGACTGCTGGCGAATTGAAAGACTTCGGATTCGTGAGGTTGTCTCACAAACAGTGAAGCATTCGATTCTCGGCTCTCAACTACTATTCTCCTCGGACTCTGAACACATCTCGGCTAACACCTCTACAGATGGAGAGTGGATCATCTCCATCATCGATGACAAGCTATTCTTGAAATCGCCAGACTGGGATTCGCCCTCCGTCCAACGGCACTTACTTGAACAAACTGACCGAGAGGATGTTGAGTTGGAATATCGTAAGACATACCAAACTGGCTCGCAATCGTTGTTCTTCGCACAATGTCGTGATCAAAACGAAACCTGGTTACCACTGCTCGAGAAGGCGTACGCTAAAGCACATGGTGATTATGCGTCTTTGCAGGGAGGGTGGATTGGGTATGTTAGCTCCTCTTGCGTCTTAGCTAAGGCTAATTTTGCACAGCGAAGGGCTTGAAGATCTTACTGGTGGTGTCACCACAGAATTGCTCACTTCGGATATACTTGACACGGACGAGTTCTGGAACAACGAGATCATCAAAGTCAACAAGGAGTTTCTATTCGGCTGCTCAACTGGTCTACTGGACGGTGGCTATGGAAGTCGGGATGGTATTTCTGAGGGTCACGCATATGTAGTCATGGAAGCTCGAGAGATCTCAACTGGGCAACGTCTAGTCAAACTTCGGTGATTTTATCTTCAAATAATACGGGGTCTCGCTAATTGTTTTAGGAATCCGTGGGGCAAGGGGAAGAAAGGTAACTGGGAAGGTGCCTGGTCCGATGGAAGCAAGGAATTCACGCCGGAATTGCAGATAGAGCTGAACCACAAATTCGGAAGCGACAGTGTCTTCTGGATTTCGTACCAGGATCTTCTTCGCAAGTACCAGCACTTCGATCGAACACGCCTGTTCATGGACTGTCCGGATTGGCGAATCACACAGAAGTGGATGAGTGTCGAAGTGCCTTGGAAGGCCGAATTCGAACAGAAATTCAGGATCGTCTTGAAAAAGGAGTCGCCAGTTGTCTTGGTGCTTAGCCAGTTAGACGATAGGTTCTTCGAGGGACTGCAGGGACAGTACACCTTTCGATTGCAATTTCGATTGCATGAGGTGGACTCTCTTGGGGAGAATGACTACATTGTGCGGAGTCACGGCAATTATCTCATGGAGAGAAGCGTGGTAACTGAGCTTAAAAGTCTTCCGGCTGGCACTTATGCTGTGTTCATCATGGTTGTTGCTGATCGGGATACACACAACCCTTCAGTCGAGGATGTGGTCAAGGCACAATGCAGACGAAGAGTGGACAACGATAAATTGGCTCAGGTCGGGATGTCGTACGATATCGCTCATGGCAAAGGAGCCGCGCACTCGCACTCGAAGGACATGACACGGAAAGCACACGACAAGGCCAAAGCTCGCGAAGCCAGAATCGCTACTCGGAAGAAGAACTGGGAGAAGAGACATCTGAGTCGCGAGATTGTGAGAAAGCAAGACAAGAAGAATCGGGAGAAGCGAGAGCGAAAGGAGGCGAAAAATGCCGTTGCTATGAAGGAGAAGGAGGAGGAGGAATCGAAAGATAAATCTGTTCAGACGGAAGATGTTAAGGAAGTGACTTTTGAGAAGGATGACAAGTCGGTCCAGACGGAGGACCAGACGGCATCGAAGTCTGGCTCTGATCAGACAGCTGCACCAATTGACTTGGAAGCACAGCCCTTGAAGGACACCGACAAAGGAGTGCAGACCGAGGATACGTGTGGAGCTTCAGTCACCGATGAGTCTCAAGGAACACCTGAGACACCCAAAAGCAGCACGGTTGCCGGTTCACCACCACAATTAGTCCGCGTTCCATCCCTCCATCCTGGCCCACCACCACCTCCTCCATCCTTCCCACGAGAGCGTAAAGACTCCACAGACCAACGCAACTACCCCCGCGGCGCATCCCAACGTCAGCAGTACATTACGTCAGAAGGAGAGTCAAGCGCAAGTCCCATCTCCGATTTCGAAGACATGTACAGCGACGACGAGCCGACTCTCAAACCTAGACCGGTCAGCAGCACCCCTGCACCGGGCACTAAGCCGAGAAGTAGCAATAGCGATGATGAGGATGAGACGGAGCCTTGGAATGCGGTTTGTATTGTGGGTTTTAGGGTCTATAGCAAGGATGAGGGGTCGGATCTTTTGATTTGGGATGAGAGTTTGGGTGAGATGGCGAGGAAGGTGGAGAGAGTTGCTATAAAGGAGGAGGATGAGGGTGCGGATGGGGAGGATGATGAGGATGAGGGAAAGTTAAATGAGGACAAGAAGGAAGATAAGGTTAACGAGGATGCGAAGGAGGAGGAGGATGAAGTTTCTACGGAGACTAAGGTCGTGGACAGTGGTGAAAAGGAGTTGCCTATCATGTTAAAGGACGACGAGGGCTTAGTTATGGTCGACGGGGAGAGGAATGCTCTAGTTTTGGGCTCTGGAGACGTGCCTGAAGGCAAGTCGAAAGAACAGAACGGGGAGCCCAGTCCAGGTGACGAGGGCAAGATTGTCGAAGGAGCTGGCGAGGAGGTTGTGGTATAATGGGAATTCGTATACTGGGTCTGGAACTTGGAGTTTTTGGGATATTCCCCTTCTGGTTGGTTGGTATTTGCATCAACTCGCTTCTCAACCCACAGGATAGATGGATGGATGGTATGGCACGTGGTCAGGACGATGATGGCTTATGATGCATGGATGAGGGGGCCACATTGGGGAATCTGAAATGAGTACAGTACATGAGTTGATCTTCCTGGAACATAGTCAATTTAATACCCCTCCTTTCTATTTGTACCAGCGGTCGAGTAATCATTTTCACGAGGTGTTGATGTACGAAGGACGGAGTGAGTGATCTATGTTCTCAGGATCTAGAAGTACCTACTGCACGTAACTCTCTCTGCTGCAAAACACATCCGATGTGAAAAAGTACACAGACACAACATGACTTCCTCGAAGAGAATAAAGACCTAGAGTTGGGTATGTGCTCATGTAATCATGGTTGGATGTCACAGCTTTCCTCCCTAAGGCAGTAGAAGTAGAAGTAGAACTGCAGACGTCCGTTGCCAGCTTGGGTATAGGTACTTACCTAGGTTCAAGTGAATCTGATCTGGGATTCTTCCTTTCCCAACCGGGAACCACAACGTCCTCGCCTCGCCTCGCTTTCTACACGCGTTCCATTGTCACGCTCTCGTTCGCCATCAGAATATCAGAACAGGCTCACCATCCAACTATCCAGCTTTAAATTACTCTGACATTACCTGCGTACATCAACGATCCACTATTGTCCAAGCAATATAGGTACTCTCGTCACACCCGAACTGGCTGGGTAGCCCAGCAGCAGTAGGGGCAGCCAACGCCTCACCGCACCTGGATGTGAAGCATCTACCTGTCTATCTACCTAGGTAACTACAGGTCCAGTACCTCACATACCTTACATACCTGGTACCACCACCACCATCTCAACCACTCACCCACACCTTATCCAGCAGCGACAGCGACGACTCCTCACGCCCCGCCGCCATACACACATCCACCATCTCACAAACCCCTTTGGCGCGTCGTTCTCCGGTCCGTCCTTCGGAGCAAGTCTGGTCTGAGGTGTCTCTGCTCTGCATCTATCCTGGTGAGCAAGAATCCTTCTTCTCTTTACGCGTACTAGCCAGAACTGAGTATATACGTTCCCAATCCAGGCACTGTACATATCCAGGCACCTATACCTGGGTACTAGGTCCTTCTCTTCTCATCCAGGTTTATCCGAAGCCAAGGCAAGGAAGGCTCCTTCCAATATAGCAGTGATTCGATTCGACTTTCACCCCTCTTCCTTCCCTCCTTTCCTTTGGGGTCCAGAGGAAGTTGCGACATCTGGATCTGCAATCCAAAGCCTGATACTGAATTTTCTTCTCTTCGGGTCCACATCTCTGGGCAGTACGCTCCCCCTTGCGAATATTGTTCTTGAAGTCCACCCAGAGATTCTATCGAGCGTTTTTTTGGTCTGGAAATACTCTTCACCCACAAGTCTCTCGTAAGCCAGCCTCTTCTTGAATAACTTACAGCAGCATCTAACGCTAGTCATAGCTTCCTGTACCGTAACATCCACTCGTCCTCCAAGTGTCCTGATAGATCTCGAGTAAATGTACGGCCGGAAACCACCTAGAGATATGTGTGAGTATATTGTCGGTCGTCGGATACCCCAAGGAAGAGTCCGTCTACAAACTGCCTCTCCTCCGGACTCGCCAACTCCTCCATCCGCTCCAGAATCCGTAGCTCCAAAGCCTAAAGCAGCTTCCGCTCCCCATTTCTGCTCTAAGCATCGCCCCAGATCCAGATCCAGATCCAAGTCTCCCCGGAGAAAGGTCACGGTACACGTAGCTGACTATGACACATCGTCAGACGAATCGAGTAGTGGCGGGAGTATCAAGGTCGTTCACAAGGAATTGAAGTCCGCTTTGAAAAAGCCTGCGAAGGAGGAGCTGCTCAAGAAGACCGTACCAGAGGTATGCAAGACCACGAAGCGCGAAGCGCATGAGTGTGGATGCGCATATTGTCTCAAGGGTCTGCTTGACGAGGTGAAAATTGACATCGAAAAGAAGCAGCAACAGAAGAAGCACGTTAGCTTTGACAATAGGTGCCATTTCCCTTTCTTCACTTGCCGAGCACATGGAGCTCACCTTCGAGTGATCTTGACCCTCGGCATTAGCGAGGAGAGTGAACTGACAGCTAACTTCGAGCAGCCAAGCCAAAGATAAAAGCAGTAATCAAGCCAAGGAAAAGAACACAAACGAAGGACAAAATAATCAGAACCAGAATAATAAAGGTCGGGGCCAGAACAAAAACCAAAATCAGAACCAAGAAGGCCAGCAAAAGAGCAACCAAAGAAATCCTCAGAACTCACAGCAAGGTCAACAAAACCAAGATCGAGATCAAGGACGACAGCAAGCCAGCAACCAAAGTCAAAATTCGATGCCACATTTTCAACCCATTCATACCTCACCTTATACCACACAACACACCTTCCACTACGCAGGATTCCCCGTTGGAACTTTCCTCTCACCACTACTACCTACAACCACCAAAGCTATGGGTTCGGGCCGTCTCCTAGCAGCCTCCAGGGCTGATGTTGTTCTGAGAGAGGATGTGATCGAATGCAGCTCTGATCCCCGACCCAATGCGTTCTTTGATCTGAACTCCAGAGTCCTGCGCGTCTACCATGGTCCAATATATGGCAATCCGTTCTCCTCCGTCCCTGCCAACTCCATCCACATTGGCGCCTTTGCCCCGAGGTTCAGTGGCCCTCCCCCTAGCATGACTGGTCAACATTTCGGTAGCGGCTCCCCTGGAACACCTCCACAAGGCTACAATTCTGGGTACCAGAGCAATACTGGGAAGCCCCGAGATTCCCCAGCCATGAACAACAATTCCTGGGGCGGTTCTCAAGCTGGAGTCAATGGCGCCAACCATGGACCGGCAAACAATTCGCAAGGTGGTAATGGAGGAAGTGGAGGGAATGCAATGCCGGGGGCTTGGGTCAATGACAGCAATGCCAATCAAAATAATTCCAACGGGTGGGGCGGTGACAACCAGAACTCCGGCCAAGATAATCGGAACACTGGCTGGGGAGGTAATGGCAACGGCGACTCTTCGAACAATCAATCCTCTGATCAAAGCGGCTGGGGAGCTCAGAATCAGAACGATTCCAACCAAAACAACAGCAGCTGGGCTGACAACAATAACCAGTCATCTGGCCAACAAAACAACATTAACTCTGGCTGGGGAGGAAATGGAGACTCCAGGTAAGTCGTTGATCTTCGGGTCTTAGGAAGCATCATCAACTGACGTTTTGAAGCAATGGCAACTCCAACTCCAACCCTAACTGGGGAGGCAATGGGGGCTCAAGGTACGTTATCCAAACTCGTCTAAAGTTCCAAGGAAACCAAATAACATTAAGCCGAAGTAATAACAACAACAATGGCTCGTCCGGCTGGGGTAATAATCAAGCGTCTGGCCAAGATAATAACAACAGCTCCTCGTCTAATTGGGGAGGCGGAAATGGTGGTTCCAAGTAAGACCTGAAAACGCCGCAACGTCGAAACATCGATGGCTAACAGGCCCTTCACTAGCAACTCGACAGGATGGAACGGTAACAACCAGTCAGGCCAGAACACATCAAGTCAGAACAACGACTCCTCGGGGTGGAATAACAACAATCAGCCGTTGGGGCAAAACAACGATCCCTCGAGCTGGAACAATAATACCAATCAATCCTCTGGTCAAAATAACGGCAATTCTGGATGGGGAAGCAATGGAAATTTCAAGTGAGTTCTATCAATGAGATGGTCAGCCTTTGAGACTACCGATAAACTGACATTGCCTCCTAGTAACAACGACTCTGGATGGAATGGTAACCAGTCGAATGGCCAGAACAATTCGAACTCCTCCAATTGGGCGGGAAACGGCGAGTCCAGGTAAAACTTAACTCATATATTATCTAAGGTCGTGCGTGGTATTGCTTAGAAACTGACGTTCCGGGCAGTAATAACAACAACTCTGGATGGGACGGAAACGGTCAGAATAACCAATCTGGTGTTCAGAATGGCAATTCTTCCAATTGGGAAAGCAATGAGGACTCGTCGAAGTAAGTTCAATCTCTCGTCAAACGCTCTGGACCACCGAGATATTCTAACACACTCTCGAAGCAACAACCAGAACAACCAGTCAAACGGATGGGGTGGCAATAGCCAATCAGGTCAGAATAACGGAAGTTCTTCAAACCTGGGAGGAAATAGCGATTCCAAGTAAGTGGTCGAAAAAAATGCAGCATCAAGGATGCTAATGTCAGCAAGAAACAACAACAATTCATCTGGTTGGAGAGGAAATGGATCTTCCAAGTGAGTACACATGCTGCACATCTCCCGAACAAGATGTTAACGCCGCCAAGCAATCAGTCCAACAACAACGGTTCCGGTACAGACTGGCAGAATGGAGGAAACTCGAACAAGTTGGTGGCTCCTCCAAGTCCAAGAGATCTTAGTGCTGACCTTTACCTCTAAGTAAGAATCAGTCCAACAGCAGCAACAACAACAACAATGGACAGCAGAACGGAGGCGGCTCGCAGAGTGGAGGAGGTTGGAATAGGTAAAGATATCTCCGAGTGCCTCAATCGTCCGATTTCTAGAACTAACATCATTCAAGTAACAACCAGTCAAACAACAACAGCAATTCGGGCTCAGGCTGGCAAATCGGTGGCTCTGGAGGTAACGGAGGAAATGGAGGTGACCAGGCAGATTCATGGGGCGGTGGTGGCGGACGAGGAGCCCCTGAAAAGTCAAATGCTGGTTGGTAAACAACGGAAATGCCCTGAGTGTGATGGCAGGGATATATTTGCTTTTGATTTCCTGCATTTAGTGACAGTTTCATCCGTGGCTCTTTGCTTATTACACACGTGGGTGAGGCCAACACGGCCACATGCAAGATTTTGCTATCTCAAAAGCATACTGCTTCTCCCTTTTTAGGGCAAGCCTAATGCCAATTCTAGCGTAGCTTTTCAAAAAAAAAAAAAAAAGAGAACTGTCATCGAATTTCTTGAGTCCCGAGTTCTTTAAATGCTCACATCACAGGAAGTGAAATCAGTGGAAGTCCTCTGGCTGAATTGTCTGTTGCCTGGCTTTAGCGGGGTGATAGGTGACGAATGCATAATGTTGGACTCCAAGACATCTTCTTTGAATGAATTAGCAATCTCTTCGAGGGGTTTGAAAACAATAATGAGGTATTGTAAGTGAATGGGTATTTTCGAAGAATATTCGAAGACCAAACGTCGACGACTCTCCAGATCCCTGCCACTTTTATTTAGATGACGTTCAACCCCACTACAAACCTCCCCTCAGCTTCGAGTTCAACTCAACTCAAATGCCATCTCCAACCACAACAACCACCTCACTCACGACGACAGTTCTCCTCCTGCTCCTTCTTTTCCTCGCCTTCTTCCCAAACTTATTCCACCTCCTCTGGTCTATCCCGCTCTGCCTCCTAACACCAAGCACCTACCTCCCTCGCCCACCTCCTCACAACACCAACCCCACCTGCGCGCCGAATTGCATCCCCCCGCAAAACCATTCACCAGCAACAATGTCCTGGTTCCAGAAATCCCTAACGCTCCCTTCGAAATCTCGAGGCTCCTACCTCATCACTGATACGATCGTCAAAGACCTCCCAGAGATCAAGACGTACAAAGTCGGCTTGTTGAACTTGTTTATTCAGCACACGTCGTGCGCACTAAGTCTTAATGAGAATTGGGATGAAGATGTTAGGGAGGATATGAGTGATGCCCTGGATAGGATTGTGCCGGAGGATAGGAAGGGGACTTTGTATAGGCATAGTGCGGAGGGGTTGGATGATATGCCCGTGAGTAGTAGTCTTGAGTTGGATTGATGTTAATGCTGATGTTTTCTAGGCACATATCAAGAGTGCTTTGATTGGAGCAAGTGTTACTATTCCTATCAAGGATGGACAGTTGACTACCGGTACGTGGCAAGGGATCTGGTATCTTGAGTTCAGGGCGAGTAAACACCAACGGAAGATTGTGGCTACGATTCAAGGAGAGAAGATGTGAGCGGGTCTTGGGCTAAATAATCTGAAAATTCGCAATGGGGTATTTTCTGGAGTTGGTTTGGCTGGGTAGAGCATCACGATACATACGATAATATTGACGGGCATCGAGTGATGAATTTACGTAGTATTTCATTGCTTGAGACATACAAAGCTTCTATACCTGTCATTTCATACAGACTAGACGGATCTTCTCGATGTCTGACCAGAAGAGCCTCATTTGGTATCAGATCCAGATAAACCCATGTTGTTTTACCTCTGAACGCCATCCCATGCCGTAATAAGATGAATCGATTCCCTAGACACCATTTTCCTCCTTCATTTCCTCATCACCACCAGCAAGGACCTTGGTTTGTGGTACATATCCATCTTCTGGTCCGCCACCTGGTGTGACAGCTACCACTTGTCCGTTCTCATCTACGAACTCGAAGTTGTATCTTGATAGGAGATGGGGAATTGCGGATAGTTGAGGACCGTATCTTGCTGTGTTGTCGTAGAGCTCGAATAGTGGGACAGCCAGAAGCTTCATGTTCTTTGGGACGCTGAGAACCTCTGCGCATTTGTCAGCGATCTGAAGATAGTAAGGTGGGGTAAAGATACATACTCTGTCTTGGGAGCTGAATGAAGTACAACTTCTTGCATTCCTTCGGCCGAGTGACATGTGCTGGGATGAACGGGTACATGAAGGTCTCGAAATTCGGTCTCCACCACTGCGCCAGCGTATCACCAATCTCCCACTCCTCATTGACGCCCTCGCCACTAAACTGTGTACCGACGGGTGCCAGGCGTTCATTCAATCTCATCTTGAAGCCCTCAATCTCGTCATCATCTTCCTTGAGGTAATCGCCGGGGAGCTTGAAGAAGGCATTGGCGATCTGTAGCATCAGGATGTGAGGATGGTTGTGCTCGTGGCAGACGAGGATTCCCTCGCAGGTGCGGCGCATGCCATGGACATCATAGTGCTCTTCGAGACGCTTGAGACGTGCAAGCACTGAGGGATCTTCTTCTGGTTGGGTCTCTTTGGTGCCGAAGGTGTAGTTGGAGAGGGGGTAGAGCCGGATTGTTTTTGGTTGGTTGCCGTTGAAGGACTTGGGGAGGATGGGAGGGTAGGAGGTCTGCAGGGCTGTGGTTGTTATGGTGGACATTTTGGTGGTTGCTGGTGAGAGGAGGAGGGAAGGCTAGAGGTCGATAGGAAAGACGCTGGCCTTGAATCTGGAGCTGTGATATTCTGCCGGGCCGGTGAAGGCTGAACTGACCAATGGGGCCTAGGTAACTCCAGGGATATGATGATCAGTGGAGGGAACTGTTGCATTTCCATGAATTGAAGTGGATTATGATCATTTGGTTCTTCTGTCGATTAAGTCTTTGGATTTATCAAGGAAATTTTAAATGGACTATTAAGAGTTCTCCGTGGTTAGAGCAAAGTAGTTGTAGCAACTAGCTAAGCCTTTGAACGTGGCTTATATTTGTTGATCGATGTTTAGCTCTCGAAGTTCTAGGTTGGCGGTGGTAGCTAGTAACATTTAATACCAAGTCTTCTCTCGAGATTAACACGCATATTGGCTCAAGACTACTTGGTTGGACTTCTTGAGCCCGACATAGGATTGCCAGGCACACGAAGAGCAATTGGCCCTTCCATTCTGACAGAAAATGAACAAGTCACATTTATGTTGAGCAGGAACTTGGTATAAGACTTCATATTTACAGTATCGATGTCCTTCAATTCCTACAATAACAGCCGTCTATCTCTGTCCTGGACCCTGGTTCGTGATTCAATGCGACCCGGAGATTTCGGCAGCATTACCTTGTGGAGCAACAGGATATGTGGTGCTTGGGAGAGACTCTAGATGCTTTCTGTGATGCTCGTTTGCCTGAGATAGCAATTAGTCCATTGTCCATACTTCCAATATACAGACAGGGTATTATGCAATAGTGAGAATACAAATACCCCGCTACGGGGAAACTTACGTATGGAAGACCGCAGTATTCGCACATGCAGATCTGGGGTTTATCGGTATTGATGAAGATTCTGGGATGTCCCAATGGTCCTCCGCCGCCATCACATACCACAACTCGGTCGTGTGTCCATCGGACTGGTTGCTGATGGATCAAATCGATTGCTGCTTGTGGTGCAGGCTGTAGAGGAAATCAGCCCATGACTGACAATACACAAGATCCTCTACAAATATCAGAGCTTCCCATTGAGAAATGTACGTACCTGCAAGTCCATAATTGTCTGCTCAAACCTGGGTCCTGACATGGCCTTTGCCCTTGGGTTTTGACTCCTTGACCAGATGGCAACTCTATTCGGTGCCTGTTGAACCCTCAACTTCTCGGCCTCTGCCGCATTCTCCTGCAAAGACGCATCGGTCTGAGTCGACTCAATTGGCAGCTCGTTGGTCTTGGAGACATTGGGTACCGATTTCGAGACGCTTGCGGAAGTGTTGATTTCCTGCTTGTCATTTGTGGAGTGGGAGAACGCTCGTCTTGCCGAGAACTGAGTAGTCCTAGAAAGCTGCAATACAGCTCTTGATCTGGCGGTGGAAAGCATTGTGCTAGTGATTCAATTGCTTCAGGCGTGAAGTTCACTGAGGTTGTCGTTGCTCGGATGTTGAGGCTAAAGTTGCTGACCTAAGCAATATTAAAGTTTCCTTGTCCTCGAAAACAAGCTACAACATCACTTGAACACCCGGCTTCGCAACTTCGCAACAACACCAGAGCTACGTGCTCTTAGGTGGAATAACTAACAAGATAGATTAGGGAGATCGCTTCTCTTGCGAGCACTCTCGAACTTCCTTCCTCCCGACCCTCTGCACTTCACCCTCAAAATGTCCGCCACAGGCACTCCGGGCAGTGCGCCGAAATCGATGTCGTCGCGGCTTTTGACCATGAAGTTCATGCAAAGAGCTGCTCACTCTTCTCCCACTGCTGCCTCTCCTTTATCTCCAGACGAGCCTTCCCCAAAGCGCCGGCGGACAGATTCCTCATCTACAAGTACGCCATCGAAAGTCAATGTTGAGGCACTTGCAGACAAGAAAGCTATTCAGGCTGCTTTAGCGGGAGAAGAGGCTAAGCGTCAAGCCGCATTGGAAAAGCAAGCGGCGGAAGCTGGTGATACTAGATGGGTCTTGAGCTTTGAGGATCAACAGCACTCGGCACCGTCCCCGGTACTAGCTTTACGGGTAGTCCAGACAGGCTTTGCGAATCTCGATGCTTCACCATCACAACCTCGGTTTACAGATGAAGAACAAGAGGATCAGGCTCCTATGGTTGGACGGCGAAGCTTCGGCAGATTCAATAAGATCTTAGAGGTATGAAAATAATCAACTTCAGACTTTGTAACAGCTATTGACATGACTAGAAACAACAAGATCCCTCGATGGAAGATTCCTCGGAGTCCGACGACGAAGACGAAGAATCCGCTTCCTCTGATTCAGGCAGCGACTCGGATGGCCCAACAAGTGCCCTCATCAAAGCTTCTCGTCAGGAGGCAGCAGACCGAGCAAGAGCAGACAGGAAGGCTAAAAAGAGAGCTGCGAAAGCTGAGGCGGATGAGGTAGCCAAGAAGAGGAGAAAAGATGTGGTCAATCTCAATGGGCTCACTAGCCTGAGTGGCAAGTCAGCACCAGCTCCAGCATGTTTCAATTGCGGCGGACCTCACTATAAAAAGGATTGTCGTGCAAATACAAACAAGCGGAGTCACATGGGAGGAGATGATGGTCCGCCAAGAAAGTCCTTCAAGTCTAAGTGAGATTTGGGACTCTCAAGAGTACTGCGATAATTAACAGCACTTGGGGCTTAAAAGGCTCCTGAGGTTCCAGTTATCTCCCCACAGTCATGTCAGTGGCAGGTCAACGGGATGCAGAGAAGTTTTGAAGACCAAGGTTTGCCCAAATTGTCTAATTACGCTGTAGCGGCTGCGGCAGACGACGACAGCACGCCAAGACTGGTCACTTGGCTACCATGAGTGAAAGAAATAGAAGCATTTGACAAGATTCCAATTTGGTTTCCCACCGCATATAGCTTCCCTACGTCATTTACCCAGATGTGTGCGTCTTCCTCTCAACTTGTCTCTTCCTTCTCTTCATAGCATTCATCACCACCGGTATAGTGGTCAGAACACTCACGCCTGCAAGTACCCACGCGATTATCTCGATGATTTTAAGCTCATGACATTCGCTCAGCCCATCCCTGATGTTTCCGACACCTTCGTTGCAGTCAGTCACCCCCCACATCTGGTGAATAAGAACCCCTGAGACAATCTAGAGGATTGTCGAGATGACAAGAAACACCTATTCACACGATTAGTCGGGGTCTAGGTACACTAAAATGGCGGACCTACGGTATGGAACATGGAATGGAAGTGTTTCCTAGCACAGTGGAATCCACAGTACACTGCAGAGAGAAGGATTGTCCGAGCGGACAAAAATATCAGGAATGTCAGTCGTACTCTCTCTGTCTTGGAATGCCATTTGTGTTTTCGTTGGAGGCATTGGAAGGAGTCCACCGAGAAGAATAGTTCGGCGATTGCCAGCAGGAACATGATGCCAAAGAAGACTCTGTAAGATCAGTCAGCGTTGGTCTTCATTCTTCAACAAATGAACTTGCGGTACATCCCAAGACGGCTTTTCCTTGCTATTGCTACCGGAGCGAGTATTCATTTCCTGCTTTGACTTGCCGAACACATTGAATGGTATTATACAAATCTTGCTGCTTTCGGTACCCGATTCAGATTACTGAGATATACAGTCCAGAAGTTATTACACATTTATAACTGGCTGCAGTCCCAGCTATATAAGATAGTCTTCCCTGGATCTGTCCCGTCTTCTAGTCACCTAGGGGGACACATCACGCCCTCAAGACGAAACAAACCACACCCCGAAAAGCAAGCTTCAGTCGAATCCTACCAATGAGACAGCCGCTTTACAGCAGAAAATTGTTTTATGACGATGGAATATTTAAGATTGCAGCCGTGCCTTGGTTTGCAACCCTGTCTGTTTTAGCGGCGTGGCCTCGATCTACGACTTTGGCGAGACGTGGCTGATTCTGTTGGTATTGAAGACCTTTCTGCTTGTGCGATCATGTGTCTTGAGTTTAAATCAAGCTTTTGCAAGTTTTCGATCGTGACAGAGGTCGAAGCTTGCGCAGTTACCCTTGTAAGAGTTTACGGATGCACTTTGCTGTAACTTTTTTCATCGATCTTTCTCGGCCATTGTGATTTTCACTGAGGAAGCTTTTGTGAAAAACGTACTTTGAAAATAATCATGCAAAGGCAAGACGAGTCATCTGATCAGCTTTGGTAAGATCTTTACTGTACAGTGCTTTTCTCAGGTGCTTGCACCTGCTCAGCTCAATATCTAGGTCGAAAGATTCAAAGTACTACTCCCAGAAAGCACTTGCAGTGCTAATTGTTTTATTCGAAAGACAAACGATGCAGCTTCATTTTTTGCCTCCGATCATCACGACAGGCTATATCCACCCAGTGCTTGATGCGGACCAGAAGGAACTCGCCAGCTGTCACAACCATGGTTGAAGTCATTCTGGAGAAGAACTGCCTTTCAATCTTGGCTCTTCGACTTTTGCATAGCCGGTTTCTTTGTGTCTTGGAACTTTATGTCCAATAAAGTTGCCTTGACTGGTATCCTTTTCTATGTTTTCAAACCTCGACAATCCCAATGTGTCGTGGGAAGAGACAGCACAGGGGTCCTGCCGCACTTCAGAGTGAATAGGGTATGGGATGGGCCTATATTCTGATTGTACGTACCTGACTACCTAGGTACACTACAAAACTCGGGGTCGTGCCGTTTTGGGGCGTCATTTTCGCGCTACATATCGCACAATTGGAGAGCCATTTATTTACCTATTTAATCGAACAACTTGGTTTCGTGATATTCTACGATTGGCAAATTGACATCAATGGAAGCTGTCGAATCCTCTTAATAGTTTTACGGGGAACAATAAGGTTGACCTGATCGACTGTGGGGAGAAAGTGGAGGGGGACTGGGGGAGGGGATTCAAGAGTGGGAGCGCCAGTGTGGTTCCTACCACATTTTAGACGGAAGAGGTAATCATCGCCGCTCCACCTTCCACTCACCCACCCACCCACTTTATCCAGCTCATAGTTCCCATCCCACGAATATTGACCCTTCCCATTTCTCTACAAACTCTCGTTCTCCGCATGTTGCAGAATCGTCTCATCGATACTGACAATAATATGTCTGACAATCCCCAGCCCGAGTCCAAAATGGCGAAAGTCGAGGAGTCGGTCGACCTGAATAAAGAAGCAGTACGTGAAGCAAAGCATTTCATTTCCAGACTGGGAAAAACACTAACTCATGGCCTCGTGTAGGATGAAACGGGTATTCCTAATGCACATACTCCAAAGCAAACAGCAGAGGATAAGGCCCTGGTGTGGAAACAAGACCTTCGAATCGTCCCTCTATGCGCAGGCATATATCTCTTGTGCTACTTGGACCGCTCAAACATTGGTACGATTTTAGAATTTCCGACCCATTCTCATCTCGTGCCAACAGCGATATCGAACTAATCATTCGCAACAGGTAATGCCAAAACTCTGAATGCTGCTACACATAACGATCTTCTCACAGAGACGCACATGACGAACTATCAGTACATGTGAGATAGTCCCCTCCAATCTCGAGATTATGACTGAGCCTGCCAGAATCGCGTTAATGGTGTTCTTGATCGCCTATGCCATTTTCGAGGTTCCATCCAACTACTTCTTGAAGAAGTTAAGCCCCAGCAAATGGATCTCATTCTTGATGTTCTCCTGGTAGGTCATACTGTATCTGTACGAGACAGCTGACTTACTCTTCATGACAGGGGTGCCGTTACTATTGGTCTTGGTGGTGTTCAGAACTTCGCGGGTGTGACTGCTGTCCGTTTTATCTTGGGAATGTTCGAAGCCGGTTCGTATCTGTTTTTCAGATTGGGAAACTGATTGTGATTAACACTCCTTAGGTCTATTCCCAGGTCTTGTCTACTATTTGACGTTCTGGTACCGCACCGATGAGAGGTCAATTCGGGTTGCCTTTGTCCTTGCTTCGGCAACCCTAGCTGGTGCCTTCGGCGGCGCGGTTGCATACGGCGTGTAAGTGATGTCACGGCCCGTTTACTGCACCTCGATCAGATCCCAAGTCGCACACTCACTATCTTCGATCTTGACTGATTCGGATATTCCTTAGTGGCCATATGAATGACACCAATGGCCTTTCAGCCTGGCGTTGGCTGTTTATTCTCGAGGGTATACCGTCGTGCCTTTCATCCATCTTCGTCTACTTCTTCCTCCCAGATTATCCAGAGACCGTGAAGTGGTTGAACGCAGACGAAAAGACTCTAGCGGCGTCTCGACTCGAGTCAGAAGGATCTCATGGGCACGACGAGAGTTTGACGTGGGTACAGGCCAAGGACACATTGGCTGACTGGCGGCTTTACGCCCATTATGCTGTATTCGCCCCAATTTCCAGCATTGAATATATCTGACCGATGTGCTTAGATTTACTTCGGCATCTCGACTCCATTCTCTAGTCTCTCTCTCTTCACCCCAAGTATCACAGCAGGATTGGGATACAAAGGACTTACCTCCCAGCTGATGACTGTTCCTCCATATGCCGTTGCTTATGTTGTCACCATTCTTGCATCATATTCAGCAGACCATTTTAATGCGTGAGTGTTCCAGAGCAGCTAACTCGGCTCAAATGCTGACTTAATTTCAGGCGTGGTATTCACGCAGCGATATTCTCGACAATCGGTGCCGTTGGTTTCCTAGCTTCTGCAGTTCTTCCATCTGATGCTTATCATGTCAGTTGATTTTCCTTGCTCCAAGTCTCAAATTACTGAGGTTCTCCTAGTCTCGCTATGGGTGTCTGATCGTTGCTGCATCTGGAGCATTCTCTTGCATCCCGCCGCTACTCGGTTGGTTGTCGTCAAATCTTCATAGCACTGGAGCAGTTGGACTGGCAATTGCGATCAACATCTCTGTTGGAGCTCCGGGACAGATTGCAGGAGTCTGGATTTACAAAGCCAACGAGGCCAAGAGAGGCTATCCAACTGGTCATGTAGGTGTTTAATCGTGTCCTTTCTCTCCTTGGCTGACTCTGAGATTCTGCAGTGGACGAACGCCGGTCTCTTGTTCTTCGTTGCGGCTGGTAGCATTGCCTTGAGGCTTTACTATGGACTGTTGAACCGCAGTATTACCAGGCAGGGTACTACGGGAGCATCGAAGAGACTTTTCAGATACTGAAGGCGTTGTTGTTCCACTCAAGCGAGAGTAGAAGAGGCTTAATCTAGGTTGTTAGTGCTAGATCGCTTATTTCGGTGTTGAATCTCTGGCGGGCAGAAGGATAGATACCATTCCAGTCTAACAATACAAAGCTCTGGAGTTTTGGAAGGAATGCAAGCTGTCAATTGTGCTATATGCCGGTGTAATCACCGAGATGAGATTCGGGGGATATTGAGACTTATGCAGGTGCTACGCAAATTCAAATGGCAACTAAACAAAGGGGCAGGATTCAGCTCTCAACGAGACGCAAAAGTTACAGTGAGGCACAGTCTACAGTACAGTACAGCACGGTGTGAAGATAAGGAGACGAGAAGTTGGTAATCAAAGTTCCATCACTAATCTTGTGAATTGCGTGCTTGTATTTTGTAATCGTCATTGGAGAGCGCGCCCGCGCCCGTACCCCCGACGCTGGCCACGAAAGCAATATATTAAGGACGTATGTACCCCGATCTTAAAAGCTCATGCTTATTGCTCTTCCACTGTGAATCTTGTGAATCCCCAGGGGAGGGTTCCTACAGTATCACCATCAGCTCCAGCCCAGCCGCCCAGCAGCCCCTGTAGGTAGCTGCTGCTGCTAATGCTGATCTTGGCACCTGGATCAACATTTAGAATGCTGACTGGTATGGGGCGTACAGTACTGCAGGATGCACGGCACAAAGGGTATCCCTTTGATCCTCCCTCCATCCCTCCCTCCCCTCAATGTTTATTCTACTTCCGTTCATCGTCGAAGAATGTAATCACCTCACACCTTGACGTCGCCGTTACATCGCAGCTGGGAGCAATGTTTCCGCCGAGTCCGACGGCGTCCAGAGACACTTAGCCCCGGAGACTTTTCAGAGGGAAAAAGTGGAAAGCGGGCGAACAATTGCTCCAGACCAGAAGGCAGGGCAGGCAGACTGCACATCGTTCGCATCACCTCCACTCCCGTGAAACGCATCGCCTCTCGCATTGCAGGCCAAGGCAACGCAACGCAACAGAACAGAACAGAAGTACCAGATAGATCACCAGTGAATTATTTCCTTCACTCCCCTTCTTTCCCCCTTTCTCTCTCTCTCTCACTCACCCACTTCAATTCCAAATCCTCTCTCTGTCTGCCTATCTTCCTTCTATCCTCGTCTCCAGCAAATCTTCCAGCACCTCAATTCCTTTCTCTTGCCAGACCTCAACCAAAGATCCTAGCAACCAACCGCCACAATGGCAACTATCACCATTGATCCCAACTACGGGTGAGCTTCTCAGTATTCCCAGTGTTCCAGCCAGCAAGAAATTGACAATCTCGCAGCTATGTCCTCCTCGCCGCAACCTCGACGTTCCTCATGAATACCCTCCACATGATCAACACGGGCAAGTTCAGGAGGGTTGCGAAGGTAGCATACCCAGCTGCATACGCCCCGGATTCTCGCACCGACGAAGATGCAATCAGATTCAACTGCGCCCAGCGCTCCCACGCAAATTTCACCGAGAACCAAGTCTCGTTCCTGGCAAGCTTAATGTTGTCTGGTCTGCGATTTCCTCTGACGGCCGCGGTTATGGGTTTGGGATGGAGCGTGTCGAGATATGTTTATATGGCTGGGTAAGTGGATGCACCGCTGTCCCCCTCGGGTGAGCGTTGTCAGAGAGTAGCCGCTAATCCAATAATGTCAATACAGATATTCCAAAGGAGGTGATGGAAAAGGCAGATACAACGGGTCCACTTTCTATATTTTCCAGCTTGGCCTCTTCGGCCTGACAGCATATAGTGGAGTTGCGATGGTTATGGGATGGTAATCCCTGGTGGAAGGGACAGGCATCGTCCGGGAACTTTTGATGGTTCCAAGCTGATGAAGTTCTCGCCGATGATGACAAAAAAAACCTCAAATATCATCTTTTTTGGACTCTTTAAAATATCTGGTTACAGTATATACTTTTTGGTGGCCTAGCAAGTAACAACGCAGGTATCGTATCCTACTACCCGTCAACCTTACGAAATACCATCCACGAAAGACGCCTAACCAACCACAGTGAATCCCCTAACTCCATTCATCCATTTACGCCGTATGTACCAGTAAGCCCAAAACTTATAAATAAGAGTACGCTGCTGCAATGCTCAGCTCAATCTGTGCATCTTAACGTTGGTTCTCTCCACTCCAAATCGAGACCGGAGAAGACCATCTTCTCTTTCTCAAGCATGTCGCGGCCTCCTTTCTCCAGATCAACCCAAGCTCCGTCATCGAGCCGCCGAACGCCACTGCTATCGAATTTGAAGTTTTTCTCGTGACGGCAGTATCTTCTGATGTCCATCTCAAAGGTCGTTCCTCCAGTCCATCCCACCACAGCACATCCAGCAGTCTTCCACGGAGTGACGAGGATATCAACTCGTCGATGAGGATTGGGATTTTGGGCCTTTGGGTTCTCTTTCAAATCTTCCGCTTTCGTCGGCCATTTCGGATCTTGCCAGACCACGAGACCTTTATCAAGTGAGTCAAATCCGGTGCTTGACTTTGGCATGCCTCCTTTCCATTGAAGAGGAGACTGGCCTCTGTCACTGGTTTTCGATGACACTTGGAGCTGGTGAGTGATGTATTCATTTTCTTCCAGACTGTCCAGAAGATCTCGAATGAGATCCTCTGTAGCATCCTCATCCGGGTGGCTTAGCATGACATCTACATCTCCCGAGCCTGGTTTGCCTCTGCGATATCCACCACAAATCACCATATGAAACCCGCCCCGAAACTCGTTTGCATGCTCCAGAACGATTTGACCGATTCTTTCGACCTCTGCACGTGGTATTCTCAGCTGGAAGTCATCGTAGAGCTTGACGCCAATTTGTTGTGATCTTGAGAGACTGTCCCAGCCGTGCTCGACGACATCGTCTAAATCTTTCCATCCCTTATTGTAGAACTTCACCGCTGTCGTCGCAGCGACGTCATAGATGTCGTAAAATATGTTCAGAATATGCATGCGAGGATCTTGAAGAATATCATCCACTTCCTTGATATGACCCGTCTTGCTCCATTCGTACCAGAGACTAGAAAATTTATCGCCGCAAGAAGGCAATCTGGAGATCTCCTTGGGGGAAGTGATGGTAAAAGGATAGGCGGCGATGGAAGCAATTGCAGAATGGTAAGTGTGTCTTGTTTTCTCAAATCCATCTATTATGCGCGCCTTCTTGATAATCTTCAGAAGCCCGATGAACTCATAGTTCGGTCCATGCATAGGAGTAGGACGTTGGCAGGAATAGGCTGACTTCAAGAAGTCGGGAAGGCTGGGGAGGTTAGTTTCATTTTCGTGATCCGATGTATTCTCGTGATAGAGAGTCGGAGCTGTCTGGCTATTTGTCTTTTTGTGGTAACGACCAAAGCCCGATCTTGGACTCGCTGGTGGAGGGGTATCAGCTCTTGCGCGAGCCAAGATACTGGCTTTATTGGCTGGCTTGGTGGAATGAGCTGCTGGCTGGGGATTTGGCTTTGGAATTACTCTTCCTTCATAAACCAGGTAGGGGTCGTTCGGTAAAAGTGTTTTCGCCTTGACGGAATCCTCAAACCAAGCAAGCTTGAAGACCTTCACAGTGCCGCTGTGATCTGCTTTGCTAGAAGAGGTAGCGTTTGGCTTTCTGGACGTGGCTCGAAGGTGTTTTGGAGATAGTGTTTCGGTGTTTGGTTCATTGTCCGAAGTAGCGTGCGTATCTGAATCCGTGTCTAAGGATATGATCTCTTTGTCATCGTCATAAATAGCTACCTTGCGCCGTTTAGCTGAGGGCTTTGGTATGTTGCCATCGGCCGGAGTCGCTAATATTTCTGGTGTTACATCCAATGTGTAGAGTCCAAGGGTTCGCAACTCGTATCTAACTCTTCCCTTCGTAGTTTCCTTCCCAATGAAGAGTCTGGTTTCAAGAGGATCATACTTCGTATTTCCAAGAGCTGCTTCTAGGCGATGTAGCTCATCTGGGTCCTTCTCAAACTTGGCTTTGAGAACATAAATGGGCGGGAATTTGAAGGCCATCCCAGAAAGTGCGCAATGCTGGATTCTGCTCTAGACGATGGCCAGTTGCGACATGAGGAAGTGTGGATCGGTTGACCAGTTTCTTATCTCCGCTCATTTCAACTCCAGGATATTTAGGATATTTGCAATACATTGACGAAGCTGCCTATCTATTGTCGCCTCGGGACTGAATTGCAAGCCTGTGAAGCTGGAGGTTCTCTAACGACACTCCATTTCATTCGCTTCTTGTTGATTGCAAGGCGGCCGGCATCGTAAGGGCCCGGGTCATCATTATATAATGCTTACGTAACCAGACAACTAAGCGGGAACAACAATGCCTCCCAGTTCTGATGTTTCTATCCCCTTGTGTTGCACTTGCTGCTTTCGAAATCAAACCTTGTAATATCTCATTGGAGTTTATCGGGGGTTTGAGAAGTTTGGCCGGGCGGTTCTGTTACATCCTCTTAAGCAAGCGTTCATTTCAAGCATCCCTGTCCAGACGACATGTAAGGTGAAGTGATAACAGGAGCCCTCGAAGCCTCTGGTACATCGGGCTAAGCAAGGAATGGATAGTAGGGAACCGCTTTGGCATCTACTGCTAGATCACATGCTGTTTTATTCGCACAGCTCTATCAAGCAAATGAGCAATTGGTTTCAAAAGCAGTCTTTCTGCATTCGGAATATCTCCAAAGGAAGCAACCGCGCCGTAGGGTCTCCTTATGTAGAATCTTGGGCGCCGAAAGCAAGCCCAATTCGATGAGTGCTCTTCCCCTAACGCCGTCCAGAATCCCCAACCCAGCTACCGCTAACACAGTGCACTTATTGACATCCCGAGCCTTTTAGACGTCCTCGAACTCCATGTCTTCTTCGCTTTCGTCTTCATCCTTTACTGCGGGTGTTGGCTCCTCGATCTTAACCTTCTTTGTTGGTCGGCCATCCTCATTTGGTGTACCTGGTCCTGTCACCGGACTCGTTGCACCTGTGCTTGTACCACTACCAGAAGCGCTGACACCCCTTTTCAAGATACCAGTGAGGCCATTTGATGGGAATGAGGTTGGTTTGAAGTCAGCGGTCGAACTTGAAGGTGTAGCTGCACCAGATCCGGTGGGTACAACGTCCTCGAAGTCTTCGTCGTCTTCATCAGTCTCATATTCCTCGTCTTGTTCTCGTTCCGCTTCCTTTGCCTGCTCAGCTCGGAGACGTGCAAAGTAGTCATCAATCTCAGCGCCATCGATATTGCCAGATGGAGTATCAAGGTCAGTCTTCTTGTCAGCCTCAAGGGTGGAGACAGCCGATGAACCGGGGCCATTCTTGACTCGCTCGCCAGTAACAGTGCTGTGGGTGAAATGCTGCGGCATTGCATTTTGTGCGGCAGTCTTCTCCTTCAGAGCCTTCTCAGCAGCAATCTCTGCTTCCGTCGGCCCATCTGAAGCTGTAAGGGTAACCGAAATAGATGTGTTGCCTGCGTTGGCCATTCCACGGACTGCTGTTGGTTTGGCAGCGGATGGGTCTACTGGGGCAGTATCGTTGGCTGGGTTCGTCTCGTCTCGAACAACCTTGAGTTGAGATGCCATGGCGCGATCAAAGGTATTTTCTGGGATTACGATGTCATCGATCTTGGGCAGCAATTCGGTAATGAACCTAAATTGAGCATGATACTTCGTTGACTGCTCATGCCCACCTCGATTGTTGTCCGGGTCATGGTCGAGAATGCCGTTACATCTCTGGCACCGAAATCCCAGAGCTCTGTCCCATTTGTGCAGCACCTCAAGCTGTGTCCATTCCGACTTGCAAGTCTTACAGAACCATTCCTTTCGCTCGGCCTCTGGGATCGTGTTGCCTTGCACTTGCTTGTTCAGCAGATAAACTCGCCACTTTATGGCATCGATAGTTGCACGGTAGTCGATAAAGTAATAGGTTCGGTTCATGGGGCGTTGCTGGCCTTCCTTTTGCTCTTGACGAGTATGACTGTGGGCACTTAGCTACTTACACGCAGACATGGAAGAGACTTGTGCCTACACAGCAAGGAACCGATCCTCCTTCAAACGTCCGCACAGCTTGTGAAGCTCCTTGGTGTTCATGCCCATCAGATACGCCATATCATCGTCGCGTAATCTGTCCTACGTCAACATCTGCTTTCCAAGACACCATGCGAACCCGGATAGACATACGCCGAATGAATAATCAGCGCATCGACAACCAGAATGTGCTTGGTGTCGTAGAACGACCGCACGCAGGAGCGCACAAGACTCTGTGCCAGTTCCATTATTGCTGAAGTCCGCTGAGGGTGTCGAGTTCTCGAGGGTGGTCGCCGGTTGAAAGGATAGATCGAGGATGTATTCTCTTTGAGAGGGGATCAAAGGCTGCAGAATTCGAAGGAGGCTGCTGGCTGGCTGTCAATGGATGTAGGAGAGTCCCATTATTCATGGCAGACAGCATGTGTCAAAGCGAATATCTGGAAAGATGAATCTCGAGCGGCGTCGAGTTAGACCACGATAAAATAAAATTGGCGGGCGGGCGAGCGAGCGAGCTATGAGAGCGAAGTGAATGGCTTCCCTGGTAAAAGCATTCATTATTGAATGTGTTCAGGATGGGAATGAGGGTGAGGCACAAGGCTGAAGCCATACTAGTCCTGATGTGGCTTAGACCAAAGGCTAATATTTTCGGCCGCCGCCTCAAGGCTGGCTACGACTCCCCAGATATTTTACGACTGTTTCTCTCGAAGCTTTTGCTCCACGCAATTGAGGGCTATGAAAGTCCTTCAACATCTACGAAAATGGCAGACAATGATCCCACAGCTACGCCTACCAGCCAGGCAGACAGCAGCGCAACCAATGGCGACACCAATGCCAATTTACAAAACTCAAACTCGTGGGATAGGAACAGGACTCAGCGTGGGAGAGGCCGCGGGAGGGGTGGTCAGGGCCGTGGAGGTGGCGGTAGAGGTGGTGGCAGAGGGGGTGGTCGTGATAAGAGAGGCTCCTCGTCAAAGGACGAAGGTGGTCGCAACAAGAGGGGGGAAATGGGCCGAGGAGATTGGAAGTAAGTTGGTCTATGATCTATTGTTATGCTTGACTAACTAAACAAAGTCGAGGCAATCTAGACAAGCGGAAACGCAACGATGAAGAGCAAGCAGCAAAGCGTCGCAAGGCCAATGATGGAGGCGAAGAGACAGAACCTCTTTTCTCAAAAGAAGAGATTGATGCAGAGGGTCGCAAGCCGAAGCGCAAGGTTGCTGTGATGATTGGGTATGCTGGCTCTGGATACAAGGGCATGCAGATCAACGGTGCAGAGAAGACCATTGAAGGAGACATCTTCAAAGCTTTTGTCGCGGCGGGCGCGATCTCGAAAGCCAACGCAGACGACCCAAAAAAGTCATCCCTTGTTAGGTGCGCCAGGACAGACAAGGGGGTACATGCCGCAGGCAATGTCATATCCTTGAAGCTCATTGTGGAGGAGCCGAATATTATCGAACTCATCAACGAGAATCTGCCTCCTCAAATCCGAGTCTGGGGCATCGAACGAACAAATGGTTCCTTCAGCTGCTACCAGACTTGCGATTCCAGATGGTACGAGTACCTTATTCCAACATACTCTTTCCTCCCACCACATCCGCAGAGTTTTCTGGGTAAGAAACTTGTCGAGTTGGCAGAGAAGGAAGGTGTGTTCGAAACCTACCAGTCTCGACAAGAGGACGTTGCCGAATTCTGGAAATCCACCGAAGAACAATACGTTAAACTGATACTGGACAAACTTGACCCCGAAGTTAGAGAAGCCGTAATTGGTGCCCTTCATAGTTCAGAGGAAGAGGATACAACTGCCAAAACGGTCGCCAAGAAGCCAGCGCATGGGGAAGCCGAGGCAAAGACTAGCGAGGATACGGAGAGCAATCCAACTACAACTACAACTAATGTTGAAGTTCAGGAGGTAAACGCCGCTCCTATCAAGGGAGAAGCCGCCCAGGAGGACAGCACTCCGGTCAAGGGGGCAGTGAAAGGGGATGGGGAAGCACCTGAACAAGATGTCGAAATGTCAGATGAGCCTTCCAAATCGATTCTCTCCCCTGTCGAAGCAGCTATCAAAGAGATTAAGGCAGCTTATATCACGGCCAAAAAGGCATATCGGATATCAGCTACCCGCCGAGAGAGGGTCCAAGAAGCTCTCAACTGCTATATTGGTACTCGCAACTTTCACAACTACACTATCCAAAAAAGCTTCTCGGATCCATCAGCTAAGCGAGTAATTCGTTCTTTCAAAGTTGGCCCAGACCCGATCATTATCAATGATACCGAATGGCTTTCATTAAAAGTCCATGGCCAATCATTCATGATGCATCAGATCCGCAAGATGGTGGCTATGGTTGCTCTTCTTGTAAGGTGTGGAACGTCATTGTCAATCATGAATGACAGCTATGGTGCCGCAAACATCAGCATCCCAAAAGCACCTGGTCTTGGCCTGTTGCTAGAGAGACCTGTGTTTGACAGCTACAACCAAAAGGCCGTAAACGAATTCAAGCGGGAGAAGATCAACTTCGACAAATATCAAAAGGAAATGGATGAGTTCAAGCAACGAGAGATCTATGATAGAATCTTCAGAGAGGAAGAGCGGGACCATCAGTAGGTTTCACGAGTGGGAAGGATTTCTTGCTCTTCTCAAGCTAATATGCACAGATTCCATGCCTTTTTCCACCATGTCGATCACTTCCGAACAGATTACTTCCTTTGGGTTACAGCTTCTGGTCTCTCAGCAGCGAAACAAAGCAAAGCTCCAGCACGAACAGACAACAACAGTGAGGATGAAGCGGATATCAATGGTGAGGAGGGATGAAAAGTCTTTAGTTGTTGTTATTCAAGTATCGATGAACTTGGCTTAGATGCGAGCCCTGGGCCTGGGATGTGGGGATGAAAAGTCTTGCTTGGGTGGTTATTATGCAAGCATAGATAACTCGGCCTAGTTGCTAAGCATGAGACGTTGGATCAAATATCATGTTGGCTTGAGAATCAGCTATAGGTGGTTGCCCAAGCAGTTTGATCCGGCTAAAAAGATTATATACCTCCGCATTGCCAATGTCTCTCCATGACTCTCCATAGATGAACTGAAACTCAATATAGACGATGAGGAAATGGTTTCTACGCTCCTAGAAACGCTCCATGTGAAAGTTGTCTCGGTAAAGTAAACTGGGTATCTCAAACACCGTACGCCATAGTATGCCCGCCCTCTAGACTCCATTCATTTGATGTGTCCCAAATGCCCATCCAGCCTAACTTGCGAATCAAGATGCAGGGGGGTGTTCACCAGCTTTCTTCAAAACTGCCTCAACCAACTCTCCAACCTTTTGCGAGTCAACATCTATTTGACCCTCTCCCTCCCCCTCTTTAATACCTCTCAACGGACCAAAAAGCCAGAGTTCCTTCAATTCGCGGGTCAGTTGGAGCAAGTCCTCCGTTGCGCGGACCTAGACGATGCCAAAATTAGCTCCTAACTCTCATTAACCAGGGGACATATGGCATACCAAAGCAGAACCCTCGACCTCCATCTGAAGCCCATGTGCAGCAGCAACTTCTTTCGTAGCACCATCTTGGACAGGCTCCGCAGCAAGAGTCACCAAGGCCTTGAAGCGAGTAAGCAGAGCAGCGACGGTACGCTCTTCGCGGTCTGTGAGACTGTTAGAGCCCGAGCTTGCAGAATTGTCCCCATTCGAGGGTGTTGCAGGTGTTGCTGGGTGTGGAGTTTCAACTGCTGATAGAAGTCCTCGCAGAGCAGCGGTGCTGAGATCAGGAGTGCTCGTTCCATGTGCTTGCGCCATTGTGGAATTGGTGTTTAGCGTTGTGTGTTGTGTATGTTATGCGTGGTTTCGTTCTCGATGCCTTCGTTCTGTGCAGGAAATTTTGAGCATTGAAAGAAAGACATGGTTCTTACCGATGAGGCTGGTTGTTGTGCGCTGCGCACCTTCCATTGCAAAGCGAGTGAATGTTAAAGAAATAAATATATATACTGGTGGTGGTGGTGGTGGTTAGGAGTGAAGTAGGTGGGATGCACGAAAGTGAAGCTTATCTTGTAGGCAGGAATGAGGTCAGAGCGAACAGTGAAGCTCACAATGCCCCTCGCCTCCGCTAAGCCCACCCTCCAGCTTACCATCGATTCTACAGAAGTGAGTGTTTACCCCACCAGCAACCCATCTTCCTCCTCCCTCGACTCCGCTCCCTCCCAGAACAATTGAGCACTCTACGCCCTGCATACCTAAACGATCTCAAAAATGCAGTCCGGAATATCAGGTCAGTCATAAACCCCCCTTCCCTTTCCTTCCAGTCCGTTCGTTAAATCTAACACAACACATCCAAGCCTCGCAAGAGCTTCACACAGCTTTCAAGACCCTCGTGTCCTCTACAGATCAACGCGGCCTCATCTGCACCATCACCAAAGAATCCCTCACCCCCCTCACTGTCCTCAGTCCAGCCACCTCCTCTTTCTCCGATGACCTCTCTCTTCTCGTCCCTCATTTAGATCCAAAGGTCGCTCTCTATATCATTCTCCGGCGCTATGCCAGCTCCGAAACAGCTCCCTTCGTCGCAATCACATATGTTCCCGACTCCGCACCCGTACGGCAGAAGATGCTATTTGCATCTACTCGACTGACACTAGTCCGAGAACTGGGAATCGAGAGGTTCCGAGAGACCATATTTGCAACTACGAAGGAAGAGTTGACGCCGCAGGGATTTGACAAACATGATAAGCATGTTGGCCTGGAAGCACCCTTGACCGAGGAGGAACAAAGCTTGGGGGAGGTCAAGAGGAAAGAGGCGGAAGAAGGTCGGGGTATGAATGAGAGGAAGAGCCATGTTAGTTCCGGAGTGAGCATGCCAATTAACGACGAAGCTGTGCAGGCCTTGAAAGGTTTGGCGACCGAGGGCGGGGACAGTCTGGTTCAGCTGGTACTTATATGTTTCAAGCGCTTGAAAAGGGACATTATGCTGATCATCCGTCAGAAAATAAACATCCCGACGGAGACTATGGAATTGGCATCCAGTACCTCCACCAGTATTTCTGCCCTCCCTACAACCATTTCAGCAACAGAGCCCCGGTATTCTTTCTACCGCTATACCCATACCCATAACGGAACCTCCTCCTCGCCGATTTTGTTCATTTATACTTGTCCCTCGGGGTCAAAAATCAAGGAGCGGATGTTGTATGCCGCATCATCTCGATCCGCAGTCCAAGTAGCAGAAGCCGAAGCGGGGCTGAAGGTCGACAAGAAGATCGAGGCCAGTTCTCCTGATGACATCTCGGAAGAGAGCATCGACGGTGACTTACATCCTCAGGTGGAAGTCAAGAAAGCGTTTGAGAGGCCCAAGAGACCAGGAAGGAAGTAGACTGTGACAAAGGATACGCAGACGTGAACATGATAAAAAGCGTAATGGTGATTTTAGGTAGACGGAACTTGATTTTGGGACGCCATGCTGGACCATGCTCTTCTTATACAATATCTGAGTCTCGAAGATGCAGCACGCTTGAAATGGCTCAAAACGCCAGAGCACATCTCCATGTCCCCAGATGCAGAAGTCTATACCTCGCGAACCCTCAACAAATGTAAACAATGCCATGTTCCTCCTCTATCTTTGCTCCAGGCGAGTGCCACCTACTCTTCGTACTTTCCACCCACAATCGGCACAGTACTATTTTCCAGTTTCTCTTTCAGATACTCGTACACGGTAAAGGTCACTGCTTGGCCCGGTGCTACACGCATAATTCGAGGTGTGATACCCTTGTAAAAAGCATGGAACCCTTCTTGCCTAATCCACTCAGTTAGTATCAACCTCCTCGCCATTGTCACGGCCACGGAAGAAGCCTACCTGAACATATCCTTCGCAATTGCCGTTATCCTGCTAATGGCAGTCTCGCCTGGCTGTCCTGGCGTCTTCTGTAACCGCGTCTTAATGGTGTCAATCGGCGCATTGGAGAGTGGGCCCATGGCTCCTGATACGAGACCAATGAGCGTAGTTTGGTAGGAAGGCAAAGGTACGTCTGCGTATTCAGGCTGCCATCTCTGCAGGATCTCCTTGAATTCGGTGTATGCGGTGAAGTTTACGGCTTGATTGGATCCTTTTCGGCCAGTTAGCGAAATTGGGCTTGGAAAGGGGGAATACATAAATATGCCCTGCTGGTGGGGTGGGCAGAATCCGGGGTAGCGGGGTAAATAAAGATAGATAAAGTAGAACGAAATACAAGACAAGACATACCTTGCCGTAATGCAGTTAGTGACACACCGCGGTAGAGAGCCCCAACTCCTTCTTCTTTGATTACGGTGTAGAGAGCATGGGCCGCGTTTCGGTATTTTGGTATATCAAGCGGATCGGCCATACTGTGGTGCTGCGCTTGTAGGCGGATTTTGATCACTTCCATGGGCGTTACAACGGCGACCGCCTCGGTGATACCGGCTGCCAGACCAGCTGTTTTCGTTTGGTCAGTATAAATGCCATTGTACGAGTCAGAGATCTTGTTTTCGGGACTGGAAGTAAGTCACTGGGGTGACTAAATAGCAGGAACTTACCCATAAACGTAGCTCTGCCGGTTACATTCCCCGTCTCTTTGTCCGCGAGCAACTTCTTGTATGCCTCAAAACTCGTAAATCGAATAGCCATCTTTGGCACGATGCCAGTAACTACAGCACCTAATCCCTTGTATAGTCCGAGTGGTGTTTCCCTTTTTACAATCTCCACACCTGTCGTGACAAAGCCCCGTTTCTTTGCGCCAGGAGCGCGTGCTCGACGAGAAAGCTGCATTCGCACTTTGATGGTGTCTAGAAACCATTGTTAGTTAATTTCCTTGGTATATTTTCTCTGCCAGGGTTTGACGTACCAAGTGGGTGGCATACTAAAGCCTCCATCATACCAGCTGTTCCTCCAGCTGTTGAACTTTATTAGCATGTGCCTCTGAGTCAGAAGTCTGTAGAACTCCATATTCGGACCTACCGATCAAATTTGTTGCGGCAGAAGCTGGCTTCTTGCCGTTAGAGCCTGACACATTTTTTGCAGACATATTGAAAGCTTGGGCGGGGTTGTGAAGCGTTTGCGCTGCGTGGAGTTGTTGGTTCAGGCCAGACTTTTGACTATGAGGCTGCTTGATGTAGCTTACAGTCTACCGCTTCTAGTTGTCTCCCAGATCCGAGAAAGAATACAAAGAGACGTCTACGTTATCCAGACAGTTAAAGACAAGGAAAGGTAAGAGGACAAAGTGTGTGAGAAGGAGGAGAAGTGCAGAGAGAAAAGTGTCAGTTGGAGGGAGCTCGGGCGAAGTTGCTAGTCTCCCCCAGACACACCCACCTGCGTTGCTTTGATCCGCGGCCCAGCAAACAGCGTCTTGCCTCGCCCTTTGCCCCATATAGACAAGCAAGCAAGTTGGAACAGCCAGCGACTGGAAAGGAATGGAACGGGAGGGTTTGTGTGGAACCGAGAGCTGAGCAGCAGCAGCAGCACATGGCCAAACATCTTTAGCTCGGCGCAACGGAGATAGAAGGCGGCTGGCAAGGCCTGGCTAGCTTTTCCATGGACATGGACATGGACATCTAGATCTTTTGAATCGGATGATTCTGAGCAAGCAGCGAGCGAGCGAGCTCTGTTTCTGCATATTGCCTGGAAGGGGTTGTGGCAAGATATTGGTGGACGAACGGATGAGATATGGGCTGGTACTGTACAGTATGTACATAATGCGGTCGGTATGTATGATGAGATAGATCAACCTTGGAACGAATGCTTCTTGGTGTCTACCGTACCTTATTTTACCATACCGTATCTTAGGTAAATTACATTACATACCGATTGTTGCATTCCACTTCCTACTGCCTATCCCCCGCTCCTCTCTCTCCCTTACCTTCCCTCCCTTTCCTCCCTCCCATTTCTCGGCTTGTGAGAAATGACGTTCCAGCCAGCTGCTGTACATACCTACCTACACTCCCACCTCATACCTTGCTGGTGGGACGCTTGTGATTTTGCGGGGTGCAGGCAGCGCGGCAAGGGGCCACCCCCGAAGGTCGGAAGAATCCGCTGGTCAACGAGCCGAGGTCAATACTATAGGTACCTACATGCAATACCCAGGTACCCAGAAACTACCAAGGTCGCTAGGGCCACAGAGGTCACGGATGACTCCGGCTAGTCACTGGATCTCCACGCGAACTAATTCATGGTATTACCTAGGTAAGTAAAACATGCCTTTCAAATTGCTTCCGGTAGTGAACTTTGATGCGGACGAAAACGAAAAGCAGTGACGACACCCCTGTCGAGTTCTGCGGAAAAGGACGCTGCAGAAAAAGGCAATACCTATTTCTATCAACCTCGGCTATGTTTGAATGCTAAGCGAGACCGACCCCTGAGTGGAACCCCTAAACGACATTTGTAGTTCATGATTTTGAGACCAGCTGAGCAATCGAACTCGCTTGATAGTAAACACTCGCTCACTCGACCAGACAATACGAATGAATTACATCCAGAGAACGTTTGACCCGGCTGATCACTCCTGGAATTCCTCCCTTGGCTCAACTAACTTCCATTTGCTCTCCAGCCCAGCTGTCCACTCCCAGAGAAACACCAGGAAGCTTATCTCGGAAGCAGCGCCATAGCAGGACGGGGCAATCAAGTTCTTGATAAGTAGCACGCAATCTCGAATTAACGACCGAGGTTTTCGGTTTTTCAAGTAGTCGGTTTAAAAGAACAACGGCGTCTCAACACATAAACGAATTTTTTACTATAATAATTATCAAAGAATAGCCAATGGAGTAAATAATAAATAAGCAGGGCTGTCAGAACGTGCCACTCCAGCGGTAAGTGATTCCTGGGCCGGAGGAATTCTTTCGATGAGACAAGACATTTTCACTGAGGCTGACAACAAAGAAGCCCTCTAGGCGTTTTATATAGTGCTCAATATCGAGATATCGGTGTTACCCTCCAATGAGTTATCGGTCACATACTGACGATGCCAAGAAAATCCCCATAAGATGCTCAACCCCATTGCGGCTGCTAGAAGTCCTATCTTCCCTGGGTAGGGGACAAAGATTGAAACAATCCAGAGCATGTCGAGGGTTAGAAATTGTCAAATCTAGAAAGTTTCAAAGAATAAGACGTCGCATGGCTCCAGGAAACCTCGGAACATGTAGGCAAGGAAGTATGAGCTCACTCAACAGCTACAGATATGCGCCAAGAAATAACAATTAAGCAAAAAAGTAAATTCCAATCAGTAATATCAGAGATTCAGAGATTCAGAGATGTGTAACCTTCCCCCCTGTATATTTGCATAATAGGCATCAATGCTGTACAGACAAGATGGGACGAGAACGCACACGACAAATTGGTGCTACGGAATGTCGTCTTTATCGTAGGTTCGGTTGTACTCTTGAAGGTTGTCCCACAAGCGCCCGATAGGCAATAAGGGCAGGATGTACTCCAGAAACGCATCGCCACTTAATTCTAATTAGTAACTATTCTCATGGCTCCTCGAATCACCAAAAATGGTGTCGCAATCCACTTATAAGTATAAAGTGAAACTGCGAACACTCTCTGAACAAAGCTTGCTGAAAAATTTGCCATAATCCCAACCCATACTACTTCATATCAATGAGCGGATCTAAACGAGCCAAGCGTACTGAAATATCGTCCGTCGAACGTTCGTCCTTGTCAGTGCTGCTCTTTGAACCACCGTTCCCACTTTCTGGCCGTTGGAATTTCAACTCTGCTGTGCTGTTGGAACTGTTACTCAAGTTCTGGTGATAGAAATGCTGCAGCGTGTGATGCCGTTTGAACAGATAGACAGACGTACTGATTGGCGCGGGATTGAGCTGACACGTTGTTCGTGTCGGAGTTAACTTGAGTTTTCGTGTCATATCCACCTGCTTCTTGAGATCACAGAGTCAGATATGTCATCTTGAGTGCTCGAATGGAGAAGGACCGCTGTGGGTGCAGACCAATGCTACTGTCCAGTGTAGACATTTTCAGCACCACGTCTATTTCACTCACCGTAGAAAGAGCTCGAGATGTGACGATGCGGATGCTGACAATCATCTGACAACACACAGAAATTGAGAGTGGATTATCGGAACTTGGACTAATCCGGCTGCTGCAAATCAATCTCTTGAAGCCACATACTCATGGATCAGCAACGAGTGACAGAATTGACATAGTTAAACGAAAAATCCAAAAAGTAGAAGTAGAAAGGAGGATTGGGGCACAGACGAGCTTTGAGATCGCCTGTCAGCACCCACCTGCCACCCACTTGTTGGCTACAAAGGAACCGAGTCGCTTGCTTGCAGGGCCCTGATTGAAGCTTGTATTTGCAACATGCTGAAGTCTTACACACAGTCAGTCAACCATCGACAGCTGCTTAATTGGTATAACATTGCGAGCGCCGTATGTACAAGGGCATTCTGGACTCCTGGCTAATTCTGTGGAATGCAATGTGACTCTTGCGAAAGAGAACTGGTTCATAATCTTGGCAGCAGCACTGCAAGTGCAAGGTGACCATATCCCAATCGTAGTTGGGAAAATAAACTTAGAACAACATATGAGAGCGTGAAACAGGCCACCTGTCGAATCGAGGACTGCTCTTTGAAAGTTCAATAAGTACTGTCTGTATATTATCTTCCCCACGAAAGCAGCATTAATAGTTTAATCGGGGCAACCCAACCACAAAAACAAGTAAAGTCAGTAGGCTGAAGCCCGGTATGGCAGAAGAAAGACCGGAACAGTTTGACGAGGAAAATATTGAGTGTTGAGTTTGGGCACTGCAGGTAAGGTACTGTACCTAGGTAAGGAGGTAGGTAGCCCACCCCGCAGTCGCGTTAATGCCAACTTCCAGCTCCATTCGCGTCACCCCTCCCTCCAGCCTCACCCATCACCCATCCATCACCCATTCCGACTTCCACTTACCTACCTACCTTAGGTACCTAGGTAGGTAACTTAAATGTTTATTCGGTGCCTGTTCCCAAGTTTCTACCATGTCGAATTCATCCAGCCCACTCCACACCGCGAGCAACGATTCCAGCATGACTCCCCGAGAGCTTACCTTGATCGTTGCTGCAACAAATAATATGGGAATTGGACGAGCAGGGACTCTCCCTTGGACTGGACTGAAGAAAGAGATGGCGTATTTTGCACGCGTCACAAAGCGTGCGATTCCTGGTGTAGCCATTCATCTGCTCGATTTATCGCTCTGCCACTAACTGATTCCCAGGACACCAATACGGTCATCATGGGCCGCAAGACCTGGGAAAGCATACCGCCACGATTTCGACCATTGAAGGATCGGACCAATGTCGTCATAACTCGTGGAGATCCTCAGGCAGTAGCTGCAGGACAGAAGATTGTAACCAACTCCATGGACCGAGCCACGGATTCTGCGGGAACAAAAGCAGGGAATTCACAGCCAAAGTTGTTTGTCATCGGCGGTGCACAAATATACAAGGCAGCCTTGGAAAGCAAGGATGCGAAGCGAATCTTGTTGACACGAGTGTTGGGCGAGTTTGAATGCGATACTTTCTTTCCCGTTACTTTGGGTGAGAATGGGACGGCAAGTGGTTGGGAACGCAAGAGCAAGGAGGACCTGGATCGTTGGACTGGAGAGATAGTACCAGAGGGCGTACAGGAAGAGAATGGTACAAAGTATATTTTCGAGATGTGGGAGAGGATTTGACCCCAGGGCCTAATGAAAAACAGTATGCACTGCAAGCCGAACAAGGGATGGAATAAGCGGTGGTTATCATCTAGTGCCAGGAAGATTTCATCAGCTTTACTTCAGGGAAGCTCAATGTCCAGATTCGTAGCTGACTGAAAATCTTCATAGTCAGGGTACGAACGGTCATCATGATACAACGCTGCATTGTTTGTAGCAAGCTGAGATTTACGACCAGTCGCCTCTGATCTGCCACAGTGTGGCTTTCTACATTTCTAGTCATACAAATGTCCTCTGTAGTATACAGTTCCATCGCTACCCGGCAAATTTTTATGCTTGTTTTCCACCTGGAAAATCTTTCCCAGGCGCTTTTTCAAACGGTAGGTCCATCATTTTGCTCCTCTGGCGAACGATAACACTTTCCACCTGGGGACTACCAAACCCCAATGTCGCCTGGCTAATCCTCTCGTCGGGCAGAGAATCAAGTCCCTTCAATGCCCTTCGCATGTAGCTGACAATCTGTCCCAAGACCTTGATATCGACATCTTCACTTGCCTTGAAAACGTTCCTCCAAACAGCTGCAGCCAATACAGCATCCCCCTTTACGAGCCCTTCATCGTATGCTGCGAGTAGGCCTCTCCATTGAATAAAAAGATCCTTCAGGTATCTGCTCCGCGTCCCTGACGCATGCATATTGTGATATATCGTCATACGATTCTCTGCGTCGTGGAAGAAGTGGTCGAGTAGATGCTGTTGCCAGGGCTTTTCTGATTGCGCCGAGAAGCATCGAAGTCTTACGGCGAGAAGATACATGTGTAGCATAGTGACCTGCGACCAGGTACTAAAGGTAGGCTTCAAGCCTGCCTCTGTACAAGCCATTAGCTTCTGCGGCAGTCTCGTGTATTTGTGTGTGAGGACTTGCCTGAGAGCCACCAACCCTCGCCGGTGCCCAAGTCCTCTCCATCTTCGGTTTTCAATGTCTCCTCCTCGGAATCTGGAATTTGTGTAATCGAATAATCTGCTTGCCGCGCGCATTCTTTGTATAGAAGCTCCGTAGCCCCATATGCTGTATAAGTCTCCGTCGCCTTGCCAGTGACCTTCTGCAATCCTGCGGCAGCTTTCGTACTGACAGGTGTAGGGGACTTGATTATCTTCGATTCTCCTTCAGCACGAACAGGCGTGACGGGTGGGACCGATGAAGATGGCGGGACATTGGGTGGGAGAAGCTCAACACGTCGGCTGGAGGTGGTTGTGAATGCGCGTTGGGAAGAAGCTGCAAAATTCGATGTCTGGACCTGTTGTTTTGGTTATTCGGAGACTCGACTTTATTTGCAACGGAATGTATTTTCTTCTTCTCTGTACCTCCGAAATTGAACGAACGTACCTGTCTTCGGATAGCCCAAAGGCATGTGGAGCATGACCTGGAAGCCATTGTATTGTATGTTCCTTGACTTGGTGCAACAGCAATTATCCTGGGAAGCTCTGGTATTTTGGCTCAGGTTTCTGGTAGAAGTACGATTCAGTACAGGCTGCGGAAGCTTTATTCTCGATTCGTAGATGTCATGATGTCTTGACAGGGGGTCTAGTAGCGCCGGGGAAACATTGTTCAGCCCCGATACTGTACCTACCCCTACATAGATACCTACCTACATGTAAGGTACAATACGGTCAAGTGTCCGCTCCTCAAATCTCCCTTTCCATCTTCCTCTTCCTCGAATCTCTACCTAGGTGCTCGAGTATTAGGAACTTAAAAGGGCGAGTCAAGTTGATCCCTTTCTTTGCACCTGCAAACTAAACTACCTAGGTAGTACCTACTCTTCACGCTTTCTGCAGGGCAGTAATAGTCCAGTCAAACTGCAATCTCTCTTTCATCACCCCTTTTCCACCCTCTACCAATCCAAGCCTTCATCCCAATCCTCACCCCACCGTCGAATACTTCAAACGTTCTAAGCTTCTGCACCTCCTCCTTGAATATAATCTTCACCCGAACCAGCTCTTCCTCGCTGTAGCCTGAGAAGAACATTTGTTTTGCAAGCATCATGTTATCAACCAACTCTTCCAGGCTCGATGCCATTGTGCAAGTTACACACGGCTTGACTTCAATGTTGTTCCCAAATCCGCCAGCTTCGAGTTGTGTGGCTAGCCATGAGGCTCGCAAAACTTCGGGTTCCAGAGCCATAAGAGTTTGGGGCTCCTCGTTGGGTCGAATGGCAAGTCCAGCTTTATAGAATGCCGTCAGCCAGACACGATCTAAACACCGGTCAGCGCATGCAATTGTATTGCTTTTGTGGAGTCATGCCTGCCCAGGTTGACACCGATGCAACACCTCCTGGCTTCAGTACACGGAATATCTCGCTTGTTATTTGGGAACTCGAGTTGGTGTCGCCTGGGACCGGCAGCCCGAGATTGGTGAAGACGTGGGTAAACGTGTTCTCCTTTAGACTGGAGAGATCGCGTACATCCAATGTATCGGTGTCCATGTTGCTCCAGTGCTCGGTAGAAATCCGCTTCGTGACCTCTTCAATCATAGCCGGAGAGAGATCTGTCGCCAAGATTCTGGCATCCGGGTGTTGCAGCTTGATTTGTTCGCTCACGATTCCGGGACCGCAAGCATTATCCAGAATGTACGATGCATGTGTGATTGGAGGTGATGATGACGATACCATCACTGTTGCGATCAACCGAGTGCAGTTGCCAGACCTAGGTGTGTGTTGTCAGCCCTGGCTCTAGGAGATGTGATATCAAGGACTCGAAAGAATGTCACGGAACAAAAAGGCATTTTGCGTCTTTGGGGATATGTGACTTACATCCGCTCGTACATCGAACTGTATGTTTGTGGTTTGGAAGACATGGCTTGGGATAGCTTTCGTAGTCGGAAGATGTTAGAAAGTTTTGAGTTCATGGAAATTGCATGTGTTATAGTGTATGTTTCTTCGTGTCTTGTGGTGAGCTCTTCATGTATATATAGGAGTTGGATCTTCGAGATCCTGTTCCTCTCTCCAGGCGACTGGGTGCACTAATTCGGTTAGCGCCCATCTCGGAGACTTTGGCTTGAGACGAAGTCTCCAACAGCAGCTAGTGCTGAGAACATTGGTGAGAAACTTTCCATATGTTGTGCAATCCACGCTTGAAATTAATACAAGTACCCCAAAAGTCTCCAGCAAGTCTCCGTGATGACTCTCTCCCTCGCTGATTAAACAATTGGGGTATGGCACGTGATCTTTGTTGCAGGGTTGAATGTGTGGTTGGGTACGCGGAGAGTTGTCCTCAGTCATCAGGCCATAGTTACAAGCAGGCAATATAACTGCAGTAGCTCGTAGCAACAAATAGTTCTATGGGGCCCTAGCGACGTTTCCTTGTCAGCACAGTCATCATTTGCTATTTGAGTTGAACGACCACATGCTATACAGTGCCACCCTGACCAAGCAAAAATACGAGCATATTAACCTGGAACTTGAATACATTCCATTGCGCGACAGTAAGTTACTATGAACATGAATGAGAATGAATAAATAAGTAAGTAAATAGATAAATGTGGTGCCAAAAAGTGTGACACTATGCCCCGAGGATCTTGCTAAAATAACAGTTGAAGAAGAAGATGACAGCATCAGACAAATACAATTCAAATCAAATCAAATCGTACATTCAAACGGACCTCCTTCACACGCTTCACCACTTATTTGGTCCAAAACGATCACCGGGAGCAACCGAAGCCTGAACCGCTGTGTCCATGGCATCCATTGTTGTGGTCGTAACTGTATTGCCCCACCAGACAGGTGCCTCCACGTTGTTCATTGTGAACGCAAAGAAGATAAACAAGGTGCTCAAAGCAAGTCCCAAGTCCAGTCCAGCGCTTGTCAAGTAATTGAGTCTTGACCACCAGCCGAAGAATTTTTGTCGGATCAGTTTCTGGAAAACGAACCCAACTATGCCCCAAGAGAGGTAGTTAAGTGGCGTTGCTGGTGGAATGGAACCCGCGCCTCCTAGGATAAGCGGTGCCATCAGGTATTTCAGAGGCGACTTGGGCCATTTCTTCGCCCCGAGCCAGAAAAGTACAGGGAGAATGGCACCGATACCGAAGAACCAGAAAAGCCCGGAGTATATTTGGCCTGGCGAAAATATGCGAGCAGGACCAATTAAGCCCCAGATGACGGAAGCTGAACCAGATTAATGAGCGGCTCTTGTTGGTGGAGAGGGACATTACCTGAAAAGAACACCCTGCCGCCTGGACAAGTGAAATGTTGAGGCTGATGCGGCGTACAAATACCTTCGATGTTTCTAAGTGCGAAATTAAGGACCGCTATCTGAATGAAGCAAGACAGAGTCGTAGCGACAACCTGGGCCATGAACATAGTGCGGGGTGGGATCTAAACATGTCAGCTTGAACATTGGAATGCAAAACGGTATACACACCTTCATATAATGGCCAAACTTGAGGTCAGAAACGAAGCTCAGAGCTTGTGACATGGTGATGTAACCATATGTCTTGAAGATCATGAGAGCTAGCGGTCTTCCTGGCTGGATGTACCCGTATACAAACTCGGTAAGTACATTGAGGCCAATCTGAGTGTTTGTGATAGCTTGAATAATTCCGATGGGGAGGGCGAAAGCGAATGAAATTGCTAAAGCCAGGAAATATGACCACCACGCTGGGAAATGTCAGCCATTTGTTGGATTCAGGGACATGAAAGGGCTATGGCCAGGTCCATGGGAGGTTCTACATACTCAAATTTGTCGGGAACGCGAGAACGGTGACAAGACTGAGAACTACCATGAGTACGAAAAGGGTAAGGTACCACCATGTTGGTGCCTCCTTATACTTGCTCATCAGCTTCATATGAATATCTGGCTCCTCATTTTTGCTGTTGCAGAACTGCCCCCAGATCTGTTTCCCGTGATTCAGATACGTATATACAACCAAAGAAGCAATGGCGGCAAATGAAAGCCCGTAGGACATAGCAAACGTGGTTGAGAGGAAGAGAGGCGAGTATGCTGTGTACGCTTCTACGTCGAGGGTAAATTTTGACGTAAGGATCCGTGAAACATTGTAGGAAGCTCCAGTGTTGTCATAGGTTGTACTGTCGCTCATTGGCAGGTATTTTGCTGACCAAGTCCCAGAATAGTGCAGAATCGAGGCACCGAAAATGTAGAATGTCACGACGCCGATGAGGGTATTTGCAATTGCAAACCATGGAGGAATGAGCGGTGAACCAACGAACCCAGAAATCTGAGTCCACTGTGATTCCAAAAGTCAGCAGTGCTTACACGAAATGTTTCGGTACTGGGACAATCTCCACTCACATCAAATGTAATGGGGAGAATACTCAGCCCCGTAGTGCCCCCAAACAACTGATTGACGACAACATTGTTTGGCGCGATCCATGTAGCGAAAGCAAACACACTGAGGAACTGCATCAGGAAACCAGGAATGAAGTAATAGATGAAAGCCCCCAAGCAAATTAACCCAAACCACCGATACCTTGGCATATTGCCACCGAGGATTGAAGGGTCTTTTGGAGCGGCCTTTTCGTACATGGCGTTCATCAAAGTCACGCCGACGAGATTTCCTGGCCAAATCATGGCCGCAGGATAACTAGTCGTGGTCAGATTTGATATTTTACAGATGTTCAAGGCGCCCCCTCGGCATGCTACCACGGTAGCTGTTCACTCGACACAGCTCTAGAAGAGGGAGAGGAGAGGGTAGACCTACACTAGGTACCTGCGCAATACGCCTGCAATGCCATATCTAGATCCCATCATCAGTGATTTTCTTTCGTAGTAGTCAACGTAACAGGATGAATGATGTCTGGCCAATACAAGACGATATGAAGTATGAATATAGCTCAACATTTACCTACCCTATCGACTGAGTCGAGATAGTCAACATCAGTTGAAATAAAAGCCCGAAGTCTTGCTTGTAGAAGGCAATCTGAGCTAGAATGATATCTGTTGCATAGGCAGCACTAAAGCTAACGCTTGCCATTACAACGATGATCGAATGTTCCTTGATGTTGAATGGCCCTGGGTTGAGGGACCACTGCAAACCAAAAGTGTTGAATTGACGACTTGGCATGACCTTTGCCCAGCCATCTACGCCGAGGAAGGTCAGCAAAATCTTCAGAGAGGAAGGCAACAAACGGTAGCTCAAATAAATCTGGATGTACAACAACTTACGACCAAGGGGCCAAGCTATGATCTGTGCAACCAAAGCACCGAGGCCGATAGAAGGCGCGCGTAAAGAGAAAAGAGTGTTCATGCTTGCTCCAACGAACACTAAGGTCAGTCCAAGAGTCCAGGCACGGATTGTGTTGCAAGGGACATCTTCGTCGTAGTTATGCACTGCAGCTCGAACTTCGGGATAAGGTGAGTCTTCCTCTTCCTTGGCAGCAAATATCTCGTCATCAATGGAAGCACTGTCCAGTATTTTCGACTCTCTTTTGTCCTCGGGATAGTTGGGATCTATCCAGTCAGTAAATCTCCGCATGTTCAAGGCGGATTTGAGCATACCCCACAGAGACAGACGTTGCCTAAGATCCGTGACAGGATCGGGTCGTTTTGCATCGTTATCCGAGGTAGCATCTACTTCGCGTGCGTTGACCTCAAAGTCCACAATCTTGAAATTCCAGTCTTTCTCGTCGTCAATCTCGGTATACTTTCGTGTCTTTGGAACAGCCGTTCCGGACGACTTTCCACTATACTGTAAGGCCATAACGATAAACGACCTGGCGACACGGAGAACGATCAACGGTCTGGGGAGCCATATCGGTGAAGCATGGACGATATATATGAGAAGCTGGTTGCGAGCGAGTACCCCAGTTCCCTACACGGCTCAGGCAATGTGGCGTTCACGGAACGACATGTCTCTGACTTACGTGAAGCAGGATGGTGTGGAGTAGGGAGAGGTTGAGATAAGCTTCTTTGCTAAGATTCGCCAGAATGTGGTGTTTTGGAGCTGGAGCCATGTTTCCCAAACCTGGAGCCAACCGCGAGATCCATCACATGCGAGCATATGCCAAAATTGGCTTCGGCCTCCCTGCCAGATACTTGTTAAGACCCCTGCCCTTCTAGGCTCGGGTCTGTGGGGAGGAGAGATGATGGCATTGCGACTGGCGAATGTAGCCTCTACTCTAGAGGTAAAGTTGACGGCTAAAGATAATGCGTGTCACATGAGACCATCTATGCAAGTGATACGAAACAAATCTGCAGCACAGCGAAGAAACAAAGGCATCATGCATTGCAGACCACTAACTCTGGCTCGGCGCAGGCGTTGCATCGCGTGGGGGAAAAAATAGCAATGCACAGAAAGAAAGGTCTCAACACCTAGAAGGTTTATTTAAAGTTTGAAGGCGTATATTTGGCACCAGAACCACCAATTGTGGCGGTCGCACCTGTTATGCCTCTCGCTTTTTGTGCTGCAATACACCCCATGGAACGGTAACGTAGGTGAAGAAGGACGAGCGAGTAAAGATGTGAACGAAGCAGTACCGTTTGCCTGCCCAGACGAGCTGCTGCTGGGACTGATCAGAAGATCGAAATAAGAGGATCCGACTCGGTATGTTGGTGGAAGAGAGAAGTGATAAAACCTCACTTCTTCCGTCCCGCGCGTACCAACCGTACTTATTATACTATTGTAACGTAAGAAGTACCGTACGCATGGTATAGCCTGCCTACCTAGCCGAGCAGTGGTTGGAGTGCATTTGTGTGCATTTGTTTGTCTCCTGGGCGGGCAGGGCAGGCAGGGAGGGTAGAGTCGAGTATGCTGGAGCAGAAGACGTCGGCAAAGTGTCTCAGACTGTCATAGCATTGGCAACGACAGCCAGGACAGGGCTCTACTATCC
>JAFJYG010000129.1:0-82203 GCA_017366145.1 Cadophora sp. M221 | reverse complement strand
TGGGCTAGTCCCAAAGTGGCTAGCGTCGAGTGCTCCTATTCACTTCCTGCGTCCTGCAACCCCTGTTTTTGCCCGTCCTCCGTATTCACGTAAATCCGTCGATTACATGAATATTATTATTCACACAGAGACAAATACGTTCGCGGTATCTCACCTTCGACTTCTCCTCCATCAATGCTCTCTGCCACGTCTATCAAAGAGGCAGTAAGTCGATCTCCTATTAGGAGGACATACTACCCAGACCATCTATCCACCTTACCACGACAAAACAGCTTGCTCGAGACCGTAGTGCCCAGAAATATCGTTCATCTCAAACTTAAAACTACGGCAGCTAAGCAGCCATTCGGTTTTTATCGTAAGTTCGCTTTTCACATGGCTAATGGCGCCGACTTGCGGTGAGCTTCTGCTAAATATGACCAGGCCGCCAGATTCGACACACCAAAGCTGCCATCATGCATCACTTCAAACGAGTCCATGGGGACTACACCCTGGACGACCTTTTGGATCCCGAGCTCACAATGCACCAATATTTTCACGAGAGCTTTGGGTCAGAAACAGCCAAGGAGCAACAACAAAGCAAGAGGCGACGGATTGTGGCGGCCTCTCCAGAATCCGAAGAGACCCCACCAATGAAGGCACTCCAGAGCCGTTCAGATCCGCCACTACATGAAGAACATTCCACGGAATTTGATACAGCATTTACCTCCGTTCAAGATGTTGAAGAAGTTCCAACTCTTGCCCAAACCCAGGGGATCCAACGTGAGATATCCTCTCAGGTGCGAGCAACGCTTCGGACACTGGAGCTATTCATTTCAGATGATACAGGTCTTTTCTACTGGAATGCGAAGAAACAAATGCTCGTGGACGCAAGAACGCGTGCTGTTGCGACTACCCATAAAAGGGATCTAGGAAAACTGGTGTCCAATATCTTCTTCGTGATGACACTCGTTGCATCGGAGGTAAACAGCGAAAGTTTATTCAAGGTGGTCCCGAGGGAAATATTGAAACAAGTCTTCGGCTCCAAGGTTGACACAGAACTCATGGAGAGCAAACTTCTTGGTGACTGGAGTAAACAGAGAGTCAAGAGAAAGTTCATCCAAGAGAATACCGCTTACGCTGCGCAGAGACTCGGAAGCTTGAATCTTTGGCCTCCCGCTAACGCCTCGAGTGAGCTTCGCGCAGACTTGTGGAAGCTTTATTTTCGTGTCGATATCGTTGAGCTCGTGTTTGGTGACTAGGATCAAAGTGTCGTCAACATTGCAAAGATCGTGTCAGATCCAGCCGGTTATCTACCCCGTCAGTGGTTGTGGCATGTTTTCCAAATCTTGCTGGAGCTTAGGTGGAAGTTTAATCTGATTGTTGGGGAAGCCAAAAATCTCAGATCGGCTGTTAGCTGGGTACCACACCGCATTATTCCTGTCCCAGCTCAGCAGCAGAGTGGAGTAGCAAGGAGATGTCTGGCAAGGGGAACTTGGGATGAAATCATCGATAATTTTGAGCTTGATGCCCTCGAGACTTGGGAGACTCCGCCGCTGGATTTCATGACGATTGACTGTTTACCAGCATTTGGTGGCCGCCAAACCTCGGGAAAACTAAGCTATGTTATGCTAGCAAGTTTCGGCACTCAACTGTATCAAGAAGAGTCAGAAGTACTACCGCCACGAGTTGCTCAACATTTTCAAGAGCATCCACCAAAAAGTTTGCCTCCTAGCTGGGGAGTTGATGACCTTGATGCCAATTGGATCTGGGCCAGTGATGAAGAACGGTATACCGAACCTACAGACTTGCCTGGACATGGGCTGGGGTCAATCGTGGAAAGGCCGCAGCTTCTGGTCAGGTATTACTGGCAGCTGAAGGTCAATTGCCGGCGCCATTCAATACAATCAAGCTATTCACTGCTGCTCCAAGCTTCACCCAAAGAGTAGAGCCACCAGACCCAAATCTGGATCCGTTACATCTGTGACCCATACCAGAAGACCAGGGAGAGAAGGAATCTCCCGAATCTCCAGAGCCACGAATCGCCCCAGAATGAACAGATCGGAAACGAAGCTAGCTACGAGAACACCGCGCCGCCTAGCGATGGCTCCGAAGATCGATTTATACCGGGAGCATGGGACAATGAATGGGAGCCGGAGGAGAGGTCATTCGCAAAGGTTTCGCAAGCAGCTTACAAGTGGTGGACCGGTTGAGGGGATCGAGGCATCGGAGGAAGTGTTGCAGACCAAGTGAGTACGGGAGACTCGCTTGCTCTGCTCTAGATAGGTTGCTCATCATCCTCAAGAGTTTCAAGGCTCGGTCAGCCATTTTCAATCTAAGAAACGTGTGAAAGAAAAGGCTCCAAGTATATTTTTGACTTTTCATGTGAGTCTATAGTGAATCAGGGTTACATCTCCTAACACTTGATCAGAAATCCTTGACCTTTTCTCCAGCACTCTTCCCTTCACCACTGATCTCACCCTCCCTGTCATCTTCACTACTCCCAACTTCAATACCTTCTTGCGCACTATCATCCCAAATCATGCCCTCCAGAAGGGTCTCCTCAGCCGGCCACGCCATACTCAAGCCAACATACAGCAGGAATGCACTGCAGAACCCCCACAAATAATTCATATCCCAGATATGCTCAATTCCCGCGTTGATCTTGATACTAGAATTCACAGCCTTCGCCATACCAGGTAAATTTGGGCCCAGCGAGACGAAAAAAGCAACAGCAGCTCTCCAGTTCGTCCCCGCGACATTGTACCTGTATCTTCCACGTCGACGGTATAAACTTGGAACGTCAATCTTCCTCCCCTTGACAACCCAGTAATCAGCAGCCAGGATTGCTGCGATGGGGGCAAGGAAAATCGATAGGCCGCTCATGAACGTCAACAAACTCTGGGCGCTCGAGATGATCTTCCACGGAACCATGATCCAGCCCGCGGTAACTGTCGTAATAATCGCACCGCGTCGTATGTTGATGTATTTTGGGCAGAGATTAACCATATCGTTCGAGCAGGATATCACGTTCGCGGACAAATTTGTACCAATCTGCGCCACGACCCAGCAGAATCCCACGAAGAAGGCTCCACAACGTCCCCAGGGGCCATCCCAGCGAGATGCTAGGTCGAGAGGCGACCAGATGTATTCTCCGTACACGACTTTTGCGCAGCTGGTGGAAATGATGCCGAACGTGCCGATGAGGAGACTGATGGAGGGGAGGAGAAGAGCTTGCCACCAAACGCCACGGGAGCGCTTCATGTATCGTGTGAAGTCGGGGACGTTGGTTGCCATTGTTGCCCTGTTCACATCAGCTGAGTTCCAAACCCAAAGACAGACAAGAAAAGAACGTGAGAACTTACCATCCACCACAAATACTCGAAAACTGATTCAAAATCATCCAACTCCTCGTACTCCCAGCAGGAACACTATATCCCTGATTCCAGATCTCACCAACACCATGTGCTTTTTTAGTCATGGCAATTACGACAGCCGTACAGATGATCGGCACGATCACTGCTTTGAAATAGAAGAAATACTTGAGCTTGTGTGGAGGCGTGAGCATGAATGGGAATTGCACGCTCCAGAAGACGAAATGTGCGATCATCTCTTGCGTTGTGATGCCGGCGCTTGCGGGGAGGTGGTTGGGGATCCGTAGGAACGAAGGGAATATTGAGCGAATTATCTGGGAGTCTCAGTTTCAATACTCATTCATCTGCAGTGGAAGCCCTGGAAGGCATGGGATGATGATATACCTGGAACATAGCAGTGCTCCCCGTCCACGTCTGAATAGCATGCCAGAACAACGCAGTAGCCATGCGCACCACAATAGCAAAGCGAGAGAAGTAGAACCCGAAAGACGATCGAATGGCGACTGGGAATGGGATATGTAACCTGGCACCCATGAGTCCATTCATCACAAGTGGTACCGTATCAACCAGAGATCCGCAAACAGCTACACATATCAGTTTCATCCTAGTCCGACTTTTTGGAAACCATCGAACAAGAAATTGAGGCGATCAAAACATACTCAAATAGAATGCTTCTTTCCACGTTAAACCTGCGCTGATTATAGAACTCGGCGCCTCCCATCCTTGAGCATTCAATGCGTCACTGAACCAAAACCCTGCAATAGTGAAAGACGACCACGTCCGTCTCTCCTCGGGTGTGACATCTGAATCGATATTCGTCCATTCTCCTTCCTCTGCAAACGATGTTGGTTGTTTCTCGAGCACCCACCCCGAGACTCTTGTTCTTGATGCCAGTTTGGAGGAGAATGCAGCTTTCCTCTTCGTCAGGTAGGACGCCATGGTGTTTGGTATTGAAGTACAGTACTTGGAGGTTAAATTGAGGGTGAGTTGTGGTGTTTATATCGCGAAGATAGTGATCGATACCCGCTTCTGCTTGATTGGCCTTAGAGATGGATAGACAGGTGTCTATGATTGCAGCAAGGGTAATGATAGACCCCGATAACCTTAAAATCGTGACAAAAATGGGGGCCGCTGGTAACCTGGAAAGTCAACGAGGGTTGACCTGCCTCCGTGGTCCCGAGGGTTTACATTCAAGGACCGTTTCATTTGGGAAACGACTATTTCCCATTATATTGCTTGCTCATAATCGACTCCTTGGCTCCATTGGAAGCATTCAAGTTCAAGCCGTTTAGAGTCCCGGCTCGCCACCACTCAATATCAGAATCCCGAAAAGAGTCCCGCCGCCGCCCCGTCGCCCACGGCCCGTCGCCTGTTGACCGCGGCTATCAAGATTCTATAGATAGGATACCCTGCGTTCTATCATCGAGACTAGGAAGTAGCTTGGTGGCGATGTAAGCTCAATGTCGTCGATTTAAGAGTGGGAGGAGCTTGATATGTGGGGCCCTGTCTCAAATCCCGGAACTGACTGATAAGCACCGATTAAAAATGATACTTGGTTCGATTGAATGTGTGTTTGCAAGAAAATATTGCTTGATTGGCAGGTATTGGTATTTGCTTTGCTGGGATGGGTGGTCTGAAGGTATGGAAACGATGGATCAACAAACAGACATCCAAGATCTCGCTTGACGACGAAAGGGGCTTGTCACGTGCCACGCCTCAAGATGCCAGGTGCTACCTAGGGACTCATGGGCTTCCACGGCTTCCACGGCTTCTACACATCAGCAGAGCCCAAGGGAGCGTATGGTTATGCATCTATGAAGCCCTCGTAAATGGAACTATTGAAGAAGCACGTTGGTGTCTGCGAGACCGCGCGTCTTCGTTTTGAGATGATATGATGAAGACAGAGCTTGAAATTCTATCATTGTCTACTTCAGATTCACCCCTACCATTTTGTAGACCAACGCGCCTCTACAGTAGGATAGGAACCCCCAAACGCCGAGCTAACCTCAAATCCCTCCCTTCTATCCAAACACACATACTCTCCTCTCTCTCAACCACCTCACGACCTTAAGAAAGTCTGGAAAACCTTGCTATCGGTGCAGTCTTCCCAGGGATACCCAATTCGCCTCAAGAAGCTCTCCAGCTCCTTTAGCTCATCATCCGGGCACAGAATCCCGGCCAATATCTTGCCAACATCGCTACCAGCATTGCGGTACTGGAACAAACTGATGTTATATCGCGGTCTCAGCGTCGTGAGGAACTTCTCGAGAGCTCCAGGTCTTTCGGGGAAGTTGAACATGTAGAGTCGTTCATGAGGAACGCCCGAACGCCCACCTACTAGGTATCTGATGTGTGATTTTGCAAGCTCGTCGCCTGACAGGTCAACGGGCGTCATTCCACCAGCTGAGATACGAGATAGCAGAGATGCAAGCTCGGCATCTCGCTGCGAGGCGGGTGATGTGAGGGACAGACCGATCAGGACGTTCGCTACTGCGTCCGTAGCATATCGGTACGAGAACTCGGTTACCATGTGTGGCATAATGGCTTTGATGAGCTCCGAGAAGGATCCTGGCTTCTCTGGGATGCTGACGCTGATGAGTGCCTCTTTCTTCTCTCCTAGTGCTGCTCGTTCGGCGACGAAGCGAAGCCGGTCGAAGTTCATGTTTGCTCCTGATGCGATGGCGACCAAGTTGCGGGATGTATCGGCTGATGGATTGGCAGCGACATATTTTTTCAGACCGGCCAGTGCTAGGGCTCCGGCTGGTTCAACGATAGACCGTGTATCTTCGAAAACGTCCTTGATAGCTGCGCAGGTCTCGTCGGTAGTGACTTGGATAACCTCGTCCACTACATCCAGACAGACACGGAATGTCTCTTCGCCAACAGTCTTGACCGCTGCTCCATCCGCAAAAAGTCCGACTTCCTTCAACACAACCCTCTCTTTCTTTGCCAGCGACTGAACCATTGCATTGGCATCGTAAGTCTCTACGCCAATGATCTTGACATGTGGAGCAATGCGCTTGACGTAAACACCAATGCCTGCTATCAGCCCGCCACCCCCCACACAGCAGAAAATAGCTTCCAATTTCTGGATATTCGTCTGGCGTAGCAACTCCATACCGATAGTTCCTTGTCCAGCAATGACGTAAGGGTCATCGAACGGTGGAATATTCGTCAATCCATGCAGCTTCTCCAACCGTCCACACTCCTCCTTCGCTGAATCAAAATCAGCACCATGCAAAACCACAGAGCCGCCCAGTCGAGATACGTTCAAATGCTTGATACTGGGTGTTCCTTCTGGCATCACAATTGTAGCTGGAATCTTGAGTTTCCGCGCAGAGTACGCAACGCCCTGTGCATGGTTGCCGGCGGAACAAGCTACAACTCCCTTCCAGCTCACTTTGGGATCCAAATGTGCCATCTTATTGTATGCCCCTCGTAGCTTGAAGCTGAAAACCGGCTGGAGATCTTCGCGCTTGAGTAGAACTTTGCATTCGAGTCTGTTGCTGAGGTTAGTGGCTGGTGTGAGGGGTGTTTCTTCAACCACTTCGTAGACTCGCGATGTGAGGATGAGCCGGAGGTACTGCGCATGCAATTAGCAATTGAACTATACACAGATAGAGAGAAAAAATACATCTGGGTATCCATTAGGGAGGATAAACTCTTCTGGCACCACGCCTTTGATCTTCGATTTCGGACTCTCGCTCGGCGGTGAAGGCATTGTTGAGTATTCTGTCAAAGAGAACGAATTCAAGCTTGGTGTTCTGGGTCTGCTGTCGCCGTTCGTCTCACCGTTGACCTTGACTCCATTTTCCATGTTGTATTTAGCGCAATTGAATCAATTGCTATGGTTGTTGTGTGTTGAGTGATTCGTAGGAAGTCGTGTTTGGTTTGGAAGAGTCACTCGATGATGGGAGCTCTAAATTGTTTTAGTGGACCCCGCGATCTCGGCCTCAACGGAAGAATTTTGACAGGGGAGATGTTCCGACGGCGCGCTTTGAAAAAACCTCCTGGGTCAGCTTATGGGCTTCGAATGATAACAATCCGCTCACATTTAGACAATCACCCATGTAAACAAGGGAACAAGAGGACGAGGATGTCGAATTAAATCCCGATTTGTTTCTACGCAAGATGAGACCCCGTTTTTTTATTTATTCACGAAACACCAATCACCAGAAGGATGTAGGCGATATCTAAACTTCACCAGCAGGAGCAGGTTCTCCGTCATCCCGCTCATCCATCTCGATCCCAGCCGGGTGGGGATCAGGTCTCCCATCCCCGAAAACAATCTGCTTGAAATGCCTCAAAGCTTGAGGTCCTTTAGAAAGGAATACAATCATAGATTTCCAAACAAATCCCAGCCATGATCCAATACGTGGGTGGTTGAAGGCCAGCACCGCCAGCACCAGTAATGCTGTCGCCATGAAAAGACCGACCAATGTAAACAGCCAGTCTCTAAATTTAGGATCGGTAAATATAGAGTCTTGCATGCTAAATATTGATGACGCAAGAGTAGGTGGTAGATAGAACTTCAAATTGTTAGATCTTGGACATCTTTGGCAAAAAGGGGTGGGGGTGAGATTGCGGCTGGAGACTTGTTGCCCAAATCGCACACCACTTATGATGAAACCTGGGCGGAAACCTACAATTGTGATAACGGTCAAGGCTTGGATAAATTGACTCTGAAGTCTGGTGATGATGGTTTCTGCGTGGGCGGCGTGCGTTACAATCTATGCGCAGCTGTTAGACAAGGCCATCACGAAAGACCTTGGCTTCGAAGGGAAACGGCAACAAACGACACAAATGGCTTGGAGACTCACACTGTTGGTCATATTTTCAAATAGCTCCGTCTTGTGCTGAAGAGAACTACGGAGATCACGCAGTTCAATGACATCTCTGTCGATTGCGGCCAAGAGACTTCCCCAGGAAGCATCCGCCAGAACTTCGGAGTCGGGGAGGTTGAAATATCGGATCTCTCCGTCCTTGAATGTGTCCCAGGAATCAATAGTTTTTGACAGAACATGCGTGAACTGGCGCAGTACACGAATGGTCCATCTAAAGCCTTTCCGCTGTGTTATATCTAGGTCGATAGATTCCCCCTCGCCGGCCTCTCCACGCGTGAAGGCATAAATCTACTTCCAGTTAGCAAAAACCCCACAGTCTGGGAGACCGAGAGCACTCACACATGGCTCTATGTCTTGAAAAAGCTGGAAGATTGTATTGTTCCACTCTTGTTTTACTTGCTCCATTCGACAGGAGAGAGTTAGTAAATAGTAATGCCTAGGATTCCAGCTTGGACGATCAAGGAGATATTTGCCACAACAGTGGGGATCCGCCCTGAGCTGTGACATGCCATATACACGTTCCCTGTGGTCCTCTTCCTTGAAGTACACATCTGCAAAACAATATGCCGTCCAAAACCAGTCATCAAGGCCGATGACCATGATGGAAACCTGGGCTTCGAGGATCATGTCTCTTTCTTCGTCCGAATTCTGACTGTGGGGACTCAGGTGAATGACTTCTTCTGTTCTCCGTAGAGCTTTACCATCTCGATGGCGCGGGATAGCATGCGTGATGGGTGCCATTCGCCGCCAGGCAAAATAAGGCATATGAAACTCCAATGCAAACCCGGGCGAGCCTACTGACTACACTTGATCAGTCGTATTCTCTACACAGGTAGAGCAGGGCTCACTCGAATTTGTACTCCTATGAAGGTGCGACATGTAAGGTGTTTGTACATGAAATCTCGCAGGTATGGGGCTTGAAAGTGGGATGCGGTTACCGCGAGGGTCACAGCACAAAATGGATCCAGATCAGTGATATATCTATAACAACATTAGGAATTACCGGAGAATGCATGAGAAATTATATTCTGGGCCACCTACATCAGCCGACGCTCGGCATTTGGGAATTCGGCCTGGTTAGTAGTGCGCTACGAGTGTCAGAACTGAGCTCTTGGATGTTACCTGTAACTCACTGGCCTCATTAACTCTGTGTAAAACCTTTGGGCAGACAATGGGCCAAGGCTGGGCCGGAAATTTCCAGTAAAGCTATCTCTAGTTACAGTCTCGTCGTTTCGATCATCCATCAAAACCGTAAGCGTCGATCTTTGAGGTAAAATCTGTTCTAAGGGCCCCATAGTCGCAAGTTCAAGAAAGTCCGACAGGTGCCGTTTTCGGTACAGATATCGCTCGAGATCATGAGTGCACTGGTTCTGAACAAACCGATCAACCATTTCTTCTGTAGATAGATCGGCGCTGTCCGGAAAACTCTCAACGTATCTCTGATCTTCCACAGCATAGAAATTGGTCCGCCTCTGACTGAAGACAGATTTCCAGGAAAAGGCGAGTTGCTTAAACTGGCCATGGGCCGAGCGAGACACATCCATTGGACTCATGCAATCCGGCGCATATCAAATCGGCCAGCACGCATATACACAAACTTACTGATCTGGCGACTGTCTGACAAAGTAGAATCGAGAATCTTTTATTCTTTTGTTGACCACAGCTCACACCTTTCTCTTGATACTCTCTAAAGGGCAAGTATCGCACCGAAACGCTCCACAGCCGGGACACGCCGGGGTTGCATCAACACTCATAGAGCAGTGCCCTCCGCAATGGCACTAAATAAAGTTAGCTAAGAATTGCTCGCGCGGCCGAGTGCGGTACTTACACACGACCAGAGCCATTCCCAGACGTATGTAACCTTCTTTGAGTCGTCTCGAGGCTTCGAAGTGTTAGCAGGTAGAGAGCAGGTAGGAAGGGGGAAGTCGAAAAAGAGCAAGTGGGCGGGAGCCTTGCGAGCATCATGCATGAGATGGTGACGGAAGGGTAAGGAATACAAGGCTGAGGCTCACCATGGTAAGAGTAGTATGATACGAGTTATCGTCCGAGACTTCGATACCGACCGGGGCCAATATTGTACTGTTGGATGCGCGGAGCCGGCGTGAAGCCGCCTCAGGAGTATTTCAAGAGCTGAGATTTGGTTGCGAAGGGAGGATGGATTATCTGGAGAGTGTGAAGTGAGAAGCAGGTCGGCGTGGGCTTCCTCGCAAAGAGATTTCCTCAGGATTTTGGCACTTAGTCACTAGATGTTGGGCGGTCGCCACGCCACGAGGGAAGGATGACTGCTGCTGATAGGTGCTCGTGATAGTTCTGGGTGGGACTTCACGCCGCAGGGGTGCGAATAGGACTAGACTACCTGGGTAGATAGTGAAGAGATCAGCTACGGCAGGTAGATAGGTAGATAGGTAGATAGGTAGATAGGTAGATAGGTAGATAGATAGATAGATAGATAAATAGTGTGCCTTAGGATAATCGAAGATTCAGGCTGATGTGAACTCCAAGCCTAGTGTGGTCCTGTGCAACGGTGATTTGATACCGGGCAAAAGCTGGAGCCTGAGCCTGAACCTGATCTTGACGCAGAAAGAAGATAATGATGGGTCGGATGCGCTGTAGCTGAAAATTCTCCTCTACAGTACTGTGCAGTCACCTATTTGCCGTATCCGAGCAGTGCAAACAAAGGCTGCCTGGGGCAAAGCTGGTGCTGCGACAAAATCAAGGGCGTGGGGTGTGGATGGGAAATGTAGAAGAGAGATGGGAGCGGTACTTGTTTTGTTGGGGATATTTGGATAAAGGGATGAGGTGAGGTGAGGTGAGGCTAGGTTTGGGATGAGCTGGTAGTAGTGGTGTAGTAAGTTTTGCATTCCATTCCACAGGTGCCTGCTAAGTTCCACCTAGTGAGCTCAAGTAGCGGGGCATCACCGACCTCACTCCATCTTCAACTCCTCGACCACAACAACCCACAACTCGAGCTGGACTTGGGACTTCGGAATCCATGATAACCCTTATTCGCAGCTATAATGGGACAAGGACAGTCCAACGGAGGTGCCCGGCACGCATCCACAGAGCAACTAAGTCATGAGCTGGTACGCACATCTACCCCTCCATGATCGAGCTCACAACTGATCTTTCCCAGGCCATCAAGTTCGCAAAACGATGCTTCACTTCCCTCGAACTCTACTCCTTTCAAGATGTCTTCAAGAGTCTCGCAGATCACCAGGACTCGATCGCCTACCTCAAAGAAGACACCGTCGCTCGATTCCTCGAGATCCCCGACATTCTAGGCGCATCCTCTATAATCTTCCAGATGGTCTCCTATCTTGGTGCGTTTCCGTTCGGACAAGATGCGCCGGTGGTTTTGGGCTTCGAGCAGATGATTATGGTAGTAGTGATCATGACGGAAAGATATCAGAGAGTGCTGAAGAAGGGACACAAGGATCGAACGAAACTACTCTTCCGGAGTCTGGCAGTCTATGATAGAGGGTCGCAGAGCGAGGATATGTCAGAGAACACAAAGCCAGAAGAGCCAAAAAGAAGTCACGCCCAAGGATTTGCTGTGGATGAAGCTGCGAATGACGAGGAAGAAGAAGAGGACGATGATGATGATTTGGCTCTGGCTGCCTTGGAATCGCTAGACGCTATCGATGTCTTCAGACACGGAGATGCACCCATCAATCAAGCATCCATACCCTCCGACAACCTCAAAAAACTCATAATGCTCCTTCTTTTGATAGCACCTCTATCAATACAGGAAAGTCTAGCCCGGCACGCCGAAAGATTATCAGGGGACCAACTGGAAGGACTACGAAAGACAGCAGACAACATTCTTGCGGCGTTTGTGAACGTGGAGAAGTTCCCAGGCGTGAAGATCCATCAATTCAATACCGTGATACCCATTTCCTTACCATTTCTATTTAATGGTTTTAATCCTTTCTTTGAGCATTTCCTCTTCTCTAAGAATATTGATTTTACAAAGCGGAAAGACTCGTCGACTGCGCCATTGCCTCCCCCGGATCTGGTCCTGGATCAACCGCTGCTGCAGCACATGGGAGAGATTCTTGATTTGAATGTGTTATCGCAATTGTCTTTCTTTCTACCTGGCGCTGCACTGTTCAGACAACTACGGCTTCTGTATTCTGGTGGCGATGCTGGATTTTCTATGGGGAGTTTTGAGACGAAGGTGTTTAACTGGAGAGCTCCAACTATTCTCTTGGTATCTGGTAATAGGATATCAGATCCACCAGAAGGAGGTCAAGAGCGGGCATTCGCAGATACTCTACCACCGAAACGATTCCCAGACAGCAGCAAATCAACGCGAGTGGTGTTTGGGATCTACACTGCCCAACACTGGAGACAAACGCACAAAGAGTGTTTTGGAGACACAGACACTCTGCTCTTCCAACTGGAACCCGTACATGAAGTTTTCCACGCATCATCAATAAACAAAGACTACATTTCCTTCAGCAAACCACCGAGTGCACATTCAGGCATAGCATTTGGCTGTCCACACCCGAAAGCCAAACAAACAGCCGGTCTCAGCACACATGTGAGTCTGGGAGCTGTCTCTCTCCTGCTAGACTCCTCTTTTGAATTCGGAGTCTTCACGCACAATTACACTTCAGGGGGTGGAGCATTCCACAACAGCGAGACTCGGAAGCATAATTTCCAGGATCGATTCGAAGTGGAGAGTTTGGAGGTTTGGGGATGTGGAGGAGATCTTGAGGCGGAGCAGCAAAGACAGAGATGGGCTTGGGAGGAGAGAGAGGCCGAGGCGAGGAGGAGAGTCAATCTGGGGACTGGGGACATTGAGGCTGATAGAGCGCTTTTGGAGATGGCGGGTTTGATTGGGGCGAATAGAAGTGGTGGATCGATGAATTGATGAGGACGGAGGCGTTGGATAGATGAATTACGATGCTATGGATAGATGACATTAATACAGTAATGATCAATGAAATGATACAGCGAGAGAGAAGGCTGTTGGCAGAAGTACTGGGCTGTACGTGGTGGTGATCATTCAAAGTCCAAACTGCCTGGCTGCCATCAAAATACGATATATGACGCAGATTTGAGCAGTAATATCTCCAGAAACGATTCGAAGGTTGGAAGAATACAGACCTGGATCAACACTCAGCTTCTCCGCATTCTAGAAGCCTGATCTTCATACCATCTCTTCATTTCTATGTACTTCTGCTAGATCTCAAGTATATATATAAATTGGTACGCGTCCCGCCCCGCCCCAGTCAGCTGTCATGCGCAAACACAGTTAGCCGACCAAACATTCTATTATGCTCCTCACTCCTGACATAAATACGCCGGAACTGCCACTTCACCTGAGCTCAGGTGCTCGGTAAGTGTCTCATCGTCTTGAATAGTAATCTGAGCCGAACTCTGATGCCGAGGTCGATGCTTTTCAGTCCAGTTGAAACAACCCCCACTTCAACAACCATGCGCAAGCGTTGCGATCTCCTCGCAATGTTGTAAATATCGCATGACATTCCGCGCCATATAATACCACGTCCTCAACTCCGAGTCTCCCATTCTCTACCCCACAGAGTTGGGACCCGATTTGGATTACTGAAGGTGTTTTGGTTCTTGGGATACTCAGCTTCCCAGATTCCAGACCTGAGTGGAAAGGTCGCCTTGGTCACTGGAGCAAAGTATTAACCCCCACCCCATCGTTTGAAATTCACGCTGATATGGTTGGTGCAGCACAGCAATGGGATATACGATTGCCGAGCATTTGGCTCTTCATGGAGCAAAAGTCTGGATGGGAGCTCGGTCGGAAGCGAAAGCAAAGCAGGCAATCGACAAATTCAACGCAGACCACAAAGACAGTACCAAGAAAGGAGAAATCATATGGCTACCATTAGACCTCGCATCTCCAGTTGATGTCATGGCTTCTGCAAAGTCATTCCTCGCCCGGGCAAATCGTCTGGACATCCTTGGTAATCCAATTAGTGGTTCCTTCGGCTTCCTTCAACTGAGGAAACAAAGTGAACAATGCTGCGAGATTGGCCTCGCCTTACGTTCTGACGAAGGATGGACTAGAAACCTCAGTCGCTATCAAGTACGCTTCTCTTATCAATTTTGAAACTCGGCTGACAATTTCAAGTCACATCAGGCATTTTACCCTGACCGAAGCACTCCTCCCTCTTCTCCGCCAAACAGCGCAGCTTCCAAGCACGGATGTCAGAGTCATCACAGTATCATCAGCTCTGCATTCCCATGTGAGCGACGTCAAACTTGATACAAAATCAGACTTCAACAATACGTTCTCGTCAGACCCCGCCTCCGCAGACTCACTACTCGCAAATACCAAACGTTACAACTTCACCAAACTCCTAAACGTTCTTTTCGCCGCAGAGCTCCAGAGAAGAGCAGATAGAGAAGTCATGCCGCTAATCTCCATCTCGCTGCATCCCGGTGTTGTAGCCACCGAAGGCGCCTTGGATAGGTTTCCAGCTGTGTTGAAACCGATGTTGAGGATGTTTGCCAAGACGCCACTTCCAGGAGCCCAGGCGGCATTGGTTGCTGCTACGTCGCCAGAAGTGAAAGCAAGGGAGGAGAAATACAAAGGTGCTTATCTTAGTCCAGGGGGTAAGTTACAGCTTGCGAGTGAGACTGGGAGAGATGAGAAATTGGCGAAGCAATTATGGGATTTGACGGAGAAGACGGTTAAGGAGATACTAAAAACAAGTGGTCCAAGGTGAGCGCCGAGTGATGTTCTAAAGCGGTCAAGCTTTTCTTCTGTCCATGTAAAGCATTGCTAAATCATCATCAGCCCTCTCGATAAGTGAAATCGGCTCACATTGCTCAAGCGGTTTGTCTATGTTATTCCAAAACTGAGAGCAGTTACTACGGGAAGCGTTGGAGACATCGCTGGAAGGATGGTGACATCAAGCTTCCCTGCTAGTACTGACGATATCTTTCGAGATATGGAAGGAGTCACGTCTAGAGTGAGACTGTGTCAAGACGGAACAACCGTCCTTGCTGTTGTCTTGCCGTGCCACTCATATGCCCTCAAGTGGCAAGGTTCTTTCAGGGTAACACTCCTCAGACGGGCCATGACATTCATTTACTCTGTCCCTTTCTCTGCTCCTCATCACCGCATGCTGTCTGCCTGTTTGCATTCCACTCTTTCTTTCTTGAGCAGGTAACCTGAGATGCAAGAACTGTCCTGCAGGTCTCCCGACAGGGGGTTTTCTCGCTTGATCGATTGGATCCCATCATTCGAAAGGCCAGCAGGAATTTCGCCTGCATCTGCATATGACAAGATGGCTTGGTGCTTGTGCAGCCACAGTTCCGTAGGCTTCTGATTAAATTGGGATTATACTCTAGTCCCAGAAAGAAGTCTTTGAGATTAATGCTGGGATACTATAGATATCTCATGTTCTCTCCCATGCCCAGAATGGTGATCCCCACGTCGGACACGACCGACATGCATGTTGAAGACTATCACAAATCAGTCGCTTTCTATCAGTCGCTCTACGCATCGAGGCATTTTCTTTAAACATCAAGTTTTCAGAACATTTACCGCCTTGTGTTCGTATGCCTAATATACACTCCCTTTGTCGGCATCAAGATTTTACTAAATGTCCAAGTTCTGTGCAGTATTGTTGCAATTTTACCCAATAGGTCCAACAAATGCAAATATTAATGCGAGAACTATCCGTAACAGCTCTTTGGGCATGAACTGAACAGTGGGTCCTTCATCAAAATTCATGCTTTGTCCAGAAAGGAAAGAGTCAAAAGTGTTGGCTTATTTTTAAACGACGAACCTACTAGGGGGAGCGGTAAGCAAAACAAAGAGAGAAGGCCATCCAAACGAGACCCGTTTGGCTTACGAAGGGTTTCTAACGCGTTTGTACCAAGAACAAACGAAATCCTTTTGTAGTTGCTACAACAATCAAAGACAAATGATGATTGCATTTGAATTCCTTTGTGGACAGCACAACACAACGTGGGTGAAGATTGACATACAGCGACAAAGTGAGGAAGTCACTTTCCCAAACACCAGCCTATAAGACTCAAAGCCCCCCTTCTCAGGAACTAGAGCGGCTATTGCAGCAGCCCTCTCTTCATACACACTGCCTCAACACGACCTCATCGCACAGTGAAGTCGAAGTCGAAGTCGAACTGCCCAATATGGCCAAGAAAGAAGTCTTCAAATGCATTGCCAGCTTGGTCAGAAGCTACTCGAACAAGCGAAACCTCGGTCAAAGCGTCACTCCTCTACCTCCCCTTCATTCCCACGAGCCCCTTGCGTAGAGTTGGGACGAAAGATCCTTCAGAGCAGAGATGTTCGAAAAATTGAAGTGGATGTACAAGGGGGAATCAAGGATAGCTTTTGTCAAAACAGAGGACCTTCGGTTCGACACACAGCGGGAAACTAGGAATCCCTGGAGGACAGTTGGCCAAATTTACGTCAACAAATAGGCGCAAAGTAGGGAGGTTAAGGTCTTTGTGAAGAACTGCGCAGTCGACAAAGCGAAACAACATCCGATCGGAGGGAACATTAGGTTCTGGCTGGGGGCTTCTTTCAACGCCGAGGCTGTTGCAAGAGCTATAGGACACAGAGGCAATAGTGATGGGGAGGCAGCTGAGAGGGGCGGAGAGGATGTAGCTGGAGGTGAGGTTGCAAGAGTCTTGAAGGAGAAGGGCCTCGGAGGAGAGATTCGTACGGACGGCGCCAGCGTTCCTAAACGGGGTGGAAGTACAAAAGGAGGAGACGTCTGAGGCTGCTGATGAGTCTACATCGGATGAGCGGTAGATATGCCTTGTGTAACGCTTTTGCATAGTACTGAGTTGTATCGAACGGGTTGGATGGATGCTACACTTGTGCTGAGAATGAAACATTTATCGCGCACGGCACCACAAACTCATTTTCATATTCATTGGTTTCAATTAGCCTATTTTGAGGCAGGCTTGAAATAAGAAAGCTGAACTAAGAAGGAAAACAGTAAATCTGCGAAAGGGTCAATGCACCAATTAGGAGAGTGGCTTGAGTGGGATACTTCGCTCCGATTGAAAACGCTAGGATTGTGTAGATTGTTGATTTAGGTGATCCAATCGATCACGTGAACCGTGGAAAGCTCTAGAATTGAACTTGATTTTTAAGGCATAGATAACTTTGGAAGCTCTTCCACATGTAGATAAACCTACTCTCACCTTACCTTTAGAAGGCCAGGCACACAAATACAAGAATATGACATTAGATCCATGGTAGGCAATTCAGGAGCCACCAATATCACGAGATGCAAAGGAGAAACTTGATCTTGAGTGAAAAGTAATGCATTGCTTTTCTTTTGCTTTTCTTATGCCTTTTTGGCTACAAACTAATCATACAGCCGAGTTGTGTTTGGGTGTTGAACCCACCATTGATGAAATCCACAACCGAACGAGAAATTTACAGATGCTGTGTTTGCAAAAACCGGATGCCTCCACAAAATGTTTCTTGAAATTGCGGTTGAGCTGCGAAACCCGCCTGAACATATTTCCACCAGGAAACATTCCACTCACAGAAGTCAAAGTGCCATCATGAAGTGCTTACCAATCAGGTTCTTCAGAGACAGGAAGCTCGCACTTATCGCTAAGGAGCTCTCGGTAGTTGTCAGTAGCGTGACGAGGGCAAGGCTTCGCAAACCGCAAAACGTCGTTCCACCGGGTAGTTACAAGTTCGAAAGCGCGCTGAAAAGACAGGGTGTCATTACGGCTCTAAGCTCCACAGACCAGGGCTGTAGGATCAAACAAAAGCGAGCGGCCACGGAGATTGGCTGTCCCAAAATGTCGTAAGTTCTTAAGCAGACTCATGTTCTGATAGTGGGTGATCAGATTAGTGTTCAGAGCTGAATTGTACAATTGAGTGTCTTCTGTTTGTGAATCGGTAGAGAGATCGTTGTCCATGGACAACGTGGCGAGCATGTCTGGGAGGCTGTACTGAAAGAAGGGTTCAGACAGGCAAGCTGACTGCCAGCCAGTGATGCAGGTAATCTCTTCTGTGTGAGGATCTACGAATATATTATCGAGGCGAAGATCTGGATGTGACAGGGAATTTGGGAAAAGCGGACTTGCTAAGGAAGGCACGAGTAAAAGGTACTTGTCCAAAAGTGAGATGTACTCGTCGGGTGAAGTTGGTGGTTCGGGGGATCGGCTATCGTTTATTTGGGGCTTTGCGTGAGCCACTGCCCATTCTCGCTCGTTGGTTCCCATGGCTTTCATGTAAGACAAAGAACTCATCCCTAAGTCTGTCAGTATGTAGTCGACTCACTACACTGGATAAACTTACATGGACCTCGATCGAGATTCATCCCAGCTTTCTCACCTTCCCATAATCTTGCTTCGATCGACGGCCCAACGGCGAACTTCTCCAAGCATGAGGGAATCTGAAGGTCATCATCGTCGGGGGGGTAACACTCGTTTCTTAAGTTCGACGCAGATTTCTTAGACGCATAGAAGCCTTTTTGTATGAGATGAGCCTGGTAATAAATGCAACCGTGGCACTCAAATACCAATGAATTTAGCTTTGTCTCAAAATCAACGAGCTGAGTAACAAGGCCGAGCTTCGATCTCATGCACCACTGATGCCAGTGCTGTTTCAATGGCTCGCCTCTTGCCTTCTCTTCAATGATATACTCATAGCCGATTGGATTGTTGACGTTCGAAGAGAATGTGTGGATACGCGGGACGGGAAGCTTGAATACTGTGCGTAGCTGGAATACACATCATCAGGACTTGCTGAGCAGAAATATAGAATTGAGCAAGAACATACGAATTGTCGAGTTGCAACCTCGGAAGCAATCGTGTAGAAAGCCGGACCCGCATTGGGGCGGAGAAGCTTAGCCACGACCACTTCTCCATTGTCCATCTTCATCAGAAAGGACTTGTAGTATTGATCTTCGGTACATTTGACTAGCTCGAGACCTGTGTACAAGTTAAGTTATAGCCTCTTGTTTAAACATTTGGGATGTAAAAGGAAGCTCGTACAGGTTTTAGCACCGCTCCCAGCAGCGCGCACGGCGACATCAAAAAGAGCTAGAAGATTGAACTTAGGATAGTGCTTGGCATACTTCTCAAAGTTATCCTTAGGCAATTGATATCGAGTCTCTTGATGTAGCTCCTTGCTCCGAGATGTGCTTCTCTGCAACAGAAGATTAGTAACATTTTATTAGGTGGGGGTATAAAATTGATTTGAATCGAAATACTTACTTGGATATTTAGCGGCTTGCTTTTGCGCGATCGGCGTTACGAGGGTGCGTATTGTTCGGCGACCACCTTCCCTAAAGAAATTCGATAACATTATGTGAATGTAAACAAAGCTGGAGGGGAGTAACCACCAGTGTGAGAACCGAAGCGCTCAAGTGACAAGCGAGTTGAGAACCAAACTCAGGCATAAGTTAGACACAAGAGAAGGCATCTGTTCGAAAGTCGGTCCTGATTTATTCGAGGTCTTTTGAGGTGGTTCGAAGTTTTTCAAAGTCGTTTGAAGCTAGTGAGATTATTTTATGTCGCATAAGAAGGCTGTTCCCTTGCCTCCTACCTATTCACTTGGCTTACGTGCATTCAAGTGTTAACGCTGACCCCAGAAAGGTTCAGTTGATTGTAAAAGGAGAGAGCAGGACAAGGAACAAGGAGATTTGACAATGATTAGTCCACTAGTTCCATCACTAGGTAGTCAAAGAACTTGACCTGGACCTGACTTGATTGGTTGGTTGGTGGTCTTCAAATCGTAGCTTTTGCCCTTCCATCCCTGTCGACGCCCCTTTGATTTTCTACAGTGATGCGCCAGGGTGACGTAGTTTGGGAAGTCGCTTTTGGTGAAGCCTTCCAGGGTGTAGCTGAAGGTATTGAGGAGCTGCATCATAGGAGCTGCTCCGCCGGAGCCTTGCGCCACCTTAGATCAGTGCATATGGGTATTCATACTTTGTAAGCCTCTGAAAAATGGTGCAAACATATCGACAGGTACGGGTTAGCCTTTCAGCAATTGAAGAGATCTACAACGAATGCTCAAGAACGGAAGGGGGTAGAGGGGAGTTGGAGGGATTAAGTCCCCACCCCACCATTCCGGTCACCCCCCCATTCCGGTCACCCCGCAATTTTACCACTACCTATAAACAACACTTAATAACTTTACAATGCTTTAATTTCTATGCAATCTTTTGTAGCATTAGAATCTTCTGCTGAATTTAAATCAATAGGTACAATTTCTTAATCTCCAGCTGCAATTTGAGCTTTCTGAATAGCCTGAATATCTGCAAACTTGGAATTTGGGCTAGTTTGAACCTTCCGTTTTTTCCGTGGCTGTAGTTAATCTAATTTAGCCTCTAATTGCTGTATTCTCATCTCTGTCTGTCTTAATGCAAAGTCCTTTTGATCAAAAGCTTTAATTGCTTTATTAAAAAGTAATCGACGTATTAGGATATTGTCATGCGATTTTTTGGTCAAAGTATTGAGTTGTAATTTGAATTCTTTGCCAGCCTTTAGCGTAGACCACACAATTGATGATTCCTCCACCTCCCTAATAGTCTGAAGGTCCTTTGAAGCACTGATTTTTAGCTCCTAATTGCTATTCTCTAATAGTAATCGGCTCATTAGTGGTTTTGCTATACTTACTGGCTAGAGACCAGTAGCTCTCCAGCCAGCTCTGATATTTATACCCGTTAAGCTCTCTTGCCGTGCCTTATAATAGCATATCAAGAAGTTACGCTTGCCAATTGAAGTAGAATTAGTCATTAATGCCAATAAATTGAGGTGTTTTCGGTAGGATGCCTTAAAAGGAGAAAAAATCAATAAATCTAAAGGTTGTAAGACGTGTGACGTGTGTGCAGGTAAAAACAATAGAAATATGTTGTATTCTAAGTACTTCCACATGAATTCCGTAGTCTCATGACTTCCATGGCCGTCTAGGACGAGTAATCGTGGTTCTTGGTCACGTGGTTGCGTTTAAGGGATGAAGACCTTTTCAAGCCACTCTAATGCAGTAGCGTTATTTGTCCATCCATTCTCTATCGCTGTGAATTGCCAGTCCTTAAATAAGTTGATATCTGCTGGGAACCATTGTTGCTGGACCGATTTTCCCTTGTATATTACAAGTGGAGTGGTTTTGCGGCCAGTGGCAGAGATACATTCAATGAACGAGGTTCAATTCCGAGAACCAGGCTGTTTCCGCTAAACAAAACGTCGATTTGCATGGCCAATAACCAAGCCATTAACTCCAAAGCCTTCCATGATTCCTGCTTCATCCATGTTCCATCGATTTTCAGGTAGAATTGCCTGAATAGCTGGGATCCGCAATTTGTGGAACCATGGCTTAATAACATTGGTAGTTGCATTGTTGACACGTACAGAATCAATGGAATACTGCTTCTTGGTGCTAAGAATAGGATTCCGCTTGAAAAACCGCTGTACCCATCGCTTTCCGAGTGGTATTGAGTCCCCTTGAAGTACACAAAGTCGGTTCCCAAAAAGCCGTAGTTGCGCATGAGTAATGCTGAACCCCAATGTCTCTTGAGTCAAAATCTAGTCTGTAAAACGCTTTTCTAACACCGGAGGTAGCCTTTGCAAGTGACTAGCAGCTTATTAATGGGTATTTGTATTGCGAGATCAGTCTTAAAGAGTAGAGTATAGTATACCCCACTCTTTTGCAGCATGTCGTATAGACTTGCCATTTCCAACTGCACGAAGAGCCAAAACAACATCATCTTAGGTTTATTTTAGCATTATAATCGTCTCAATTAATATTCCAAAAATCAAGAAAATCGATAAGAGAATAAAATAATTATTAATTATTAAAGGTAGGTAAGTAAAAAAGCGGTGTATTAAGCGAAGTAACCGGAATAGGGGGGTAACCGGAATGGTGGGGTGGGGACTTGTAGCTGTGTTTAGTCAGGATGGCTTGCCAATACGTAACATATCGGTTTTTAGTAGCATTGACTTGAGTTTAAAAACGCAAATCTCTATCTTAGCAATATCAATGTTACATCAGGGCTATAATCATATTGATATTGGTAATTGCCTTGCTGCCACTTGATGCTGTGTCTCAAGAAACGGACGAGTAAGGACATTTAATCAAGATTACAAACCACGTCAGAACATATAGAAACGATAACAATTTCATGAGTATTGTCCACTGCAAACAGCAAAGTTACTTTAGACGTGACCAAAAGTCGGAAACAGGGGCAAAGTAGCCTCCACACCAACGACCCCACATAGCCCGCCTCCTCGCTTAGCTGTTGTAAACAGCAACATAGTCAACATACATTGGTCGATTCGGCACAGTAGAAGCCACCGGGGTAGCGCTACCGTATCGATTGTTTGGAAAAGCTCCACCAATGGCAAGGTTCAACAGAATGAAGTGTCCTTGGTGAACAGCCTGGTTCCAAGTTTCGGTGCCAACAGTGGTTTCAAGTACAGTGTGGAACAGCACATCGTCCACGTACCATCGCAAAACTTCTGGTGTAACCGTTCGGTCAACTTCAATAGTATACACATGGAAGTTTCCTTGACATGGTGTGTTTGGGCATGCACGGTTCCCTGAAGTTATGTTAGCATAATTGTCACCGCATATTTGTCCGAAGTAGGGCTCGTAAGAATTGGAACGGGAGAATGCGTACTGACCTGCGATTCCATCTGTTTCTCTACAAGGTCCCCCCGGATTGACACCGCAATGAAAGACACCCCAGACCGAGTTGATTCCGTTAACATTCTCCATAATATCGAATTCGCCAACTGATGGCCAATTTTGATAATTGCCACGGTAGTTGCTTCCAAGTGTCCAGAATGCTGGCCAGTATCCAATAGCCTCTGCGCCAGTAACATCCGGCATCAAGATACGAGCTTGAATCCGCATTTTACCTCCTTCTTGTGCCATGAAATTGGTTCGTTGAGTCTCGATCCGAGCAGAAGTCCACACCCCGTTGTTGTCCCTGAGAGGCATGATCATTAGGACGCCATCTCCCGTCAGCCGCAGGTTGTTTGGACTGCTGGTGTACACTTGAGTCTCTCCAGTCCCCCAATTTGCTGGACCGCCTGGATATGAAGTTCCAGTGTCGATGATCCAGTTGTTGGTTGATGGAAGGCTGTTGGCAGACCCAATGAAGTCTTCTGCCCATGTCAGGGTGAAGCCTGAGATAGTTGGTGGCGCTGCGCCAACGATTGAGAGGAAGGAGAGGATAATTGATAGCCTTTGAGAAGTGAACATGATGATTTCTTAGTGTTTAAGAACGTTTGATTGTAGGCAATAAAGAATTGGCCTGGTCTGGAAAGCATGGAAAGGCGATGAGCAAATCCGTTGGCATGAGCGAGATCGAACTTATATATCTAGGCTCCTGTCTTCCTCTTTTGGTTTGATTCGGAGAGGAGATTCAAAAAACTCAACTATCACTTGTTCAGAACTATTCCCGTTCTCAATGTATTATGTAGAAGCTAAGTACAAGACTTAAGAGCTTTATCGGTCCTTTGAGCAAACTCCACGGGTCCCATGATTTCAACAGAGAGCTACTCCATTTGCTACTCCATTCCATAGACCCCCCCGAACCTTCCCAAATGGGCAAAGCCGAAGCTGTCGCGGTCTTATGCCGGTCTTTCTCTCTTCAAATTCTACTGTGACCGGCGAAAGTTCTTCTTTTGAAATAATACCCGCTTCCTGGGGAATCGTTTCCCCCCGCGATCGTGAACTTTCGTCTGATCATGAGATGCCTGCGGCCCGAATTGGATGTCTCGCTTCATCATTCGAGGAACAATTGATGAACCCCTCGAGCCTGTGATTTCGCTTGCGGGTAAATTCAGCCTTTGAAGGGTAACCTTGTAAATAGTGCTTGGGGCCGAGGTGACAAGACTCAACCCCTGATCTAATCCATGGTACAGCCGAGTCAGTCTTTCCTTAAGGGCCCACAGGTTATCATGTGAAGAATATTCTCCTTTACAGGAAGTTTGAATATTGTAGAGAATTCTTGGCATGTTGTTTCTCTGCATGATCAGTTGGTGAGCCTAGCCAAATTCGTCTCCGGTGGGGCGGTGACTACTCAGGTCAGTACCTAAGCAGTTAGCCTTCGCTCTCTTTACTCCCTAGCTATATTTATGAAATAAAACCCGATGAAAGGCTCTAAATAATTCCAGAACATGGACGGGAAGAGCCGCCTCAGGTTTTGTTGATTTTAAACACGAGATGGTCATGTGCAAGCGCGGACCAGGTATCATACATGTACAGAGGGCTCCCTCCCGACTTCATTCTCCAAGGTACTCAATCATCCTTTACTTTCCTTGAGTTCTGCTCTCTTACACCGCTGGACACGTTTAATAAAGCCTTAATTTTGATCTCTAAAGGGAAATTGTATAGGCAGTAAAGTAACTTGCGTCACCGGGGACGAACTTGTCTAGCTTCGTAGGCTTGATGTAAGTGGGGTGGTAAATTGCCCGTTGATTCCTGACTATATTACAATATTAAGGTCTGGCCCTCGTATTTTATCGTCAATCATCCAAACATCATCTTAGTCATGAACTCAAAACATCCCCCTTCGCCCTGAAATGAGATTTGAACGGTCGCCTTTTGCCGCAGTTTGCTCTCATTGGTGTAATCTCTTCCCTTCATCACAACAAGTGGTAGGTGTAACAAGATGGCCCAGCAACTGTACTCATCAAGTCCTTCATAGCGATGGGTCCGTATCTTGTATTTCCAGCAAATCCAGCATCAATGAGTGTGTCAAGCGTAGTATTGGCAGAAGGTGGACCGTTCATGAAAGTACCGGTACCGGGAATAGCATTGAGACGATTCGCGGGATCTTGATTTTGCCACAGGCACCATGTTCTGTCAATCATGCCATGATGAAGATAGAACGCTGGATCGCCAGGGGAAATGAATGTGTCCGCTCCTGGGTTGCCTGCAATGTTGTAATGGCTGCCTCCATGAACACCGATACTCCCAGATCCAAGTACGCCCTGCATTACTGTTTGAAACCAGTAGATGTCCGAGTTTTGAGTAAGCAAGTCAGCAACGGCAGTGGCGTTCGAGTACTTGTTGTTGATTGCAGAGCCGATATCGCGGACGAGGCACCGAGATTTGTAATCGAGTCCGCTGCCTGTGATAGAGCCACCGCCATTGATGGGCAAAAATACTGGCCCAAGATTCACACTCATGTTGGCGAAAGGGCCAGAGGTTATGCATCCGCCTCCGTTTCCAGCAGGAAGGTTGACATCATCGAACCCTGGAAGGACCAAAAACAAATCTCCCTTGTCCGCAACAAACTCTCCGTTTCCTGACATGCCTGTTGAACTGCCATCAAATACTGGGCCGCCTTCAGTATTATCTGAGAACAGAGTCCAGTCCCAGTGTGGATGTACACCTTTGTAGCCATATTCATTTCGAAGGGACTGCTCGTAGACCTAGAGAAAGTATCTATGCCATGCGAGGAAGGTCCCTTGTGATGCATAACGTTAGTCTTGCTTGGGTATTTTTAAGTTGGCCGATTTCCTTACAGTGTAGTGGATTGTGAGGGTTTGGTTGATGTGTGTACCAACAAAATCATCAAATCTTGAGCGAGCACCTGGAATTTGATCCGCGGGGTTCAATGCAGATTTGAATTGAAGACAGAGAACGGCATCGGTATAGGCAATTCTTTCTCTCCTCGAAAGAGTGCCCCTACACTCGCCAGTTTTGTATCTAAAGGTAGATACATGTTGACACATACCATTCTCTTCGGACTGACATGCTTGCGGCTGTGCATTTAGTAGACCGGGGAATTTTGGTGTAGGCCTGGTTCAAAGTCTGATGTTGATTGCGTTTGGCGATCCATTACAGTGTATTCAGCGTTTCCTTTGACGCATGCTCAGAATCCCAGACAGGATGGGAAACGGCTGCCCCAACAAGAAGAACGACGGAGGTCACAAAACGAAGCTTCATATTGAACAATACAATCAGATATATTGAGGAGGTACTTGGTCTGAGGTTGCCACTGGCTACATACATTCACTAAAAAGGCGTTCCTGCCACTTATTTATCTGTCTTGCGATTACCGCTCAATTTAAATGTCGTGGGAATATTCAATGCCACCAACCTCGCGCCTATGAAGAATTTAACATTGGTTAGTTTGGGACTCCACTGCAATAAACTCTAATGAGAACAATGGAGATCAGATATTAGACCGTCGGTTAAGCTGGTATTGGAGAAGGAGGCTCTGTCAATGTGACTCCGAGACTTGTGGGACATGCCAAAACGGCAGTTATTATCAGTCTCTCTTTCCAATGTGGACTTTGAGTGGATATGAATTCTTGAAGTATGCCAGGCTATCAGGAGCACTCGATTTAGCTCAAATATTCCCATCGGCATGCCGGACAAATCCATGTGCACTGCTTGTAGTGGTCGTATTTAGCCCTAGGGGAGCGAGGATCTCCCGTGGCTCACTGACTCAGGTGTGCTAGGTCGATCCGTGCTCGATTCACGTATAGAATTTCACTGGGATACAGCGGAACCGGCAACATAAATATTTCGGCCGACGAAATTTAGAACTTCAATAAGGCCACTGTACTTAGACTCGGTATGGTTCCATACTCTATCCTCCTTCCCGAAATGATTGTTTTTCTCGAACGATTAGGTTTTGTTTGAATAATGATATTCACGGAATTACGTGAATACGGAAGACGGGCGGAAACAGGGGTTGCAGGACGTAGAAAGTGAATAGGAGCACTCGATGCTAGCTACTTTGGGACTAGCCCATGATGAGAGCCTCTTATATAGAGCTCTCATCGACACCTTAGAGTAGCTCCTTAGACTTAATACTGATTTACCAGCGAATCGCACATTCGAAGTCTCATGTGCACCCCTGCTAAATCAACAGGTTTAAATGCGGAGAACTCTAAGATTCAAACAATCGAGTGTGTCCAAATAGGTTTCGGCGAATCTTCCGATCACCGCGACTCCAACTCTGGGCATCCTCTGACGAGATGCCAACCTATTACATGTGGCTTGAGAGAGGCTATCAACAGCTGCAAGACATTGAACTCTTGAGGCTTTCATATTCTTAGTTTGTGCTGTTTTAGAGGCCAGCTAGTATTGACGAGGATAGTCTTTGAATCAAGATAGGAATTTCCTAGTGGACAGCTCTAGATACCATGTTTTAATAATCAGTCAGGACATTTGTATATACTGAGTCATGGACTACCAACATCTACTTTTATCGTGGTTCCACTCTTCATTTTTCGATGCAGTGTGCAACTGCAAGAAACACCAGTTCGAGACACTTGACAAGCTTCTAGTCGTTCACTCAGGTTGTACCCCGGCATTTCCGATCCACGATCTCATACCTAGAAAACCCAGACTGGGTCCACCTTATCATACGGGAAGTCAACAGTCAAAAGACAGGGCTGATTCCCTGCAATCAACCCCATCTGAGGCTGTCAAACAAACTCAAAGATCATGCCTCTAGCTTCCGTTCGGATGATGGTATCAAAACGGACGATCAGGGATACGCAACTCTCTGGAACAATTCTCAAAGTAGCACGTTGCTGTCCGCGTTCCGCTATACTTAGGAAACTCTCTTTCCTCGTTGTAATTCCCGAAGTTAACATTTTGACGGCGTTTTGACCTGCTAAGCAAATCTCCAAAATTCTTGACATTGACCGGCCGGGCCCAATCGTTATTTTATGTTTAGTGACCATTTAGATTCTCTTCTATGCTTTAACTCGCCAAGTTCTATCTACATTTAAGTTCTTGCGTTTAAGTTGGCAAGCTCGAGGACCTTGTCCGCTTCAAATCGGCCTGTCGTCCAACTCAACAGGTCTTGTTTTTCTTCCCGGTGCAAACGAACCAGATGACAACAGAGGCCCAGCAATCATAGCAGCTGTTACAACTACCATTGCTATTGCTTTGGCTTTCGTTTTATTGAGATTATGGGTGCGCATTAACGTGGTTCGCAGTGCTGGATCGGATGTAAGTCAACACGCCATAGTTTGCCATCCTCTCTAACTAGTATAGGATTACGTTATCGTCGGCGCCGTTATAAGTAATTCGTACTGTCACACTGGGGGTCGCTAATTTCTCAAGACATTATCCGTTCTAGGATAGCTTGTTGTTATTCCTCATGTAATGCATGGTAGTGGGCGACATGTTGCGTATCTCGATCCGGAAACCGTGAAAGTCGGATTGAAGCTCAACTTCGTCACCCAGCCTATTTACCTCATCGCTACAACTGCCTCAAAAGTCTCAATCGCTCTTTTTCTGCTTAGGATTGCATCTACGAAAGTTTTCAAGCGGTTCCTGTGGGGACTTCTTTGGCTCATGATCTTTTATACGTTCGTTGCTCTGTTGACAGTCTTCCTTCAATGTAAGAATCCAGCAGTCTTGTGGGACTCAACAAATGTTACCACATGCTGGGCTCCTCGTACAACAAGAGGGCTTAGTTACTTGAACGTTGTTAGTCAACATCGCAGAATTCAGTAACGGAGATGCTGATTCCTCTCCAGCATTGACAATTATAACTGATTTTATCCTCGCCTTAATTTCGAAGGGGGTGCGTACATTGTCAAATCAAAGAACGATCTGGATAAAGCAATGAAGTTTCACGGCGCTGTTCAAAAGGTTACCTTGCTATGGAACGTACAAATCAACACCAGAGTGAAAATCTCAATCACTGGAATCATGAGCCTAGGGTTATTGTGAGTCTTGTTGCCACACCCCTCGGGCAGGCACCTACTAAATTGGACTCTACAGTGCATCCGCGGCCTCCATTGTCAAGGCGACCACTCTTCAACACTATGGCAAGACAGTTGACTTCCTTTGGGACTCGACCGACTTGACGATTTGGATTCCGTATGTTCGATTGTGCGTCATCACCCTTCTAACGAGCAGTAGGACTGAAGTAAATGTCGGTATCATAGCGGCCTGCCTGCCATGCATGAAACCGCTCGTCAAGAAGATACTGGAGAACTCATCTTGGTACACTTCCGAGGATCGTAGCACAGGATATGGCGCACCAAGAAACAACAGATCTCACCCAATGAAAGTAATTTCGACTGGATATCAGCACTCTAGAAACCAGCACAGCATAATCAGCATTGGGACGGGCCGGCAAGGAAGGCTGCGAGCTGGAGACTTGGAGGATAATATCAGCGAAGAGATGATTCTGCCTATACAAGCACGTCATGATGATAAGGGCAGGATTACGAAGACCATCGTCGTCACAATTGCACGAGCCGACACGATAGATTACGAGAGGGAACATCCACTGGCAAGCGGAAGGGCGGTTTGGCCACGGCATCGGGTGGAAGATCGGGTTTGAGGCTCGACCGAGCTGTTTAATGTTGATGTAACTGCTAAGATGGTTTTTGATACCCCGTTTCCTTTGTATCCTTTCTGGTATTGACACTGAAGGGTCGAGGTATAATTTGGGGTAGGTGTGGATGTCTACCACTTAATTGTGTATGAAATGGATGACCAGTGATGGTTTTTCTTGTCTCAATAAAACCACTCGGGTTTGAGATTAGATTAATTATCAGCATTGAAGTCGGAGATTTATTTTGGTTATTTAGCTCTGTTCTCCGGCTCTGTCTGAGTCCTTAGGACACCCAGAACTCCACCCACCGCTCTTTCCGCCCATGATCTGGGCTCTAGGGACGTGGTTCCAGTGGTAAATAATGGCAGTATTTATCGATGGTGGAGAGCTTGATCGATCTTTGGCACTAGTTATTGATTTGAAGATCAACTAAAGAGCAGTTGCAAGTATCTCCCAAGTTACCCCCCAATAATTACCTCCCGTCTTTGCAGCCCTGAACTTTCTGAGCTTTTATCTCCAGAGGAATCACAGATGAATTATGTTCATGTACTATACACTTATACTTTTCATCTGCTTTGGGGTTTTGTGGGGTGGTAACTGAGCAATAGTTGGTTTAAACCTGTCCCTTGGGTAGAAAGAGGTAAGCGGAAGAAGGCAAGCGCCAAATCTTTGGAACCAGAAGAAATAATCCTTTGTCTCTCTTTCATGGTACATGCAAGAACAATCGACGCTAGAAGAGTGAGTGACTCATTCACGTTTATTTACGAGGCCATGTGAAACTGGCAAAATCGAACTCTTGTTGAGTTGACTGCGCTAGCGACCATAAACTTCGAGGCCTCGTACTATCAAAAATGCATCGTTCTAGTCTTACCAACATCGAACGTATCGACAGACCCTTACACAGCAACCCAGTTGAGCGAGACCCCCAGATATTCTCACCTGCGGATCTGCGAAGCTCGCTCAACCCCGAGAGGACCCAAGGAATGGCAGATTTCTACTTCAGCCCTCGACAAGCCGAGCTGCAAGGGCTCGGCCTCTCCTCATACGAGACACATCTTCTTTCGCGTTTGGTGCAGATTCTTCAACTTGGAGTTTTTATGTCCCAGAAGAGAAAAGATACAGCAGACTCACTGGACCATACCCACCATGGAGCAACACAATGCGAAGCCTATGTCAAGTCTGCCTTCTCTTCCGAGATGCTGTCTGACAAACTTTTTCCACTTCGACTCACCGGTGCATCAATGCAATTCATCATCCAACACCTCCCTGTGCCAGCAAATGCCTCAAAACTCTCGGTCACGAACATCTTCCAGCTCTGCATTTGGAGGACCTTCGCATTTGGAAACAGCGAGTATTTGCAAGAGATTACAATCAAAGAGGATAAGAAGCCGGATCTCCTGAAACTCTGCTACATAATCCAGCAATGGGGAAACGGGCCTTTGAAGCTCTCTGTCCCAGCCTATGGTCAACTGCAAATAATCAAGGCAAAGATCCCTACCATGTTGTCGATGTTCTGGGACCTCTCTCATGAAATCTCTTCAACCCACAAGCCCAAAACCACACCTCCTACCTTCGCAGCCTTACACGAGCGCCTTCTCAGCAAGAAAATATCGTCCATTCCACGACACGGCTTAATCGCCTGGCTCCTCACAAGTGACTTCTTTGAATATGGCTTTTGCCAAACACCTACAATACAAGATATCGCGAACCACATGACCAACAGCGGTGCCTCTGGCCCAAAGGGTGCAATGAAGATAGTTTCAGAGGAGACTGGTCAACCCGCGCCAGAGAATGCAGAGGAGCTTGCGAAAGTTCTTGGCACCGTCTTTGAACTTCTTCAGAATCCACCGCAACGTTCGCTAACAATCAAGAATGTGGTCACGGAGTGCAAGGTTATACAAGGAAGAGAACTCAGTGTTGTCGATTTGGAGCATGCGCTTTGCAAGATTTCGAGACAGAACTCAAGGGCGAATGCTGGAAAGAGCAAGGGTTCTGCGGTCAAGGGCACGAGCAGAGCAGTTCGCAAGAGCAACGAGAAGGAGGATGCACTGGAAAATTAACCTGAGGGGAGGTTGGAAATGTGCGGCTACCGGCCGACATGGGCAAAAAACACAATTCTGGCAGGAAGTGAGAGGTGTTCTCTGGACAAGCATGCGCAAGGACAGAAGCTGGATGATTGTCACCTGGCGAGTTTACGTCCTTAAATTATGAAGGGTAAAACCAGAAGTCTGCAGTTCTGGTGCGATTTCCTCGTAGTTAGGAATGGGAGAAGTACTGATGTATCTGAGACTTGGAATGGAAGTCTATCGAGATGCACATTCCCTGTGCTGCTGATAATCATGATGCATTGATGCAATTCATCCTACAAGTCCGATTTTCCCTTTAATGGTTGATCAAGTGTACTAAAATCGATTATTTTCCCATGAGACTAATATCTAAGGGGGTTGTGCGAGAATGAAGGTGCTTGGATCCTTCACGTCTTGGCAAATTCCTTTCTTGTTGACATTCGCTTAGATAGCCCGGTCCATTTGGACCCCGCATCTACTTTTCCAAGTGAAGCCATTGGGTCCCAAACCACAAAGCTAAGAAAGGAGAGGTTTATCGCTAAAATTTGGTGGTTTGGATTATGCTATGAGATGATGCGCAATTTCTGAATTGGATTGAGACGAATTTCGTTGATTAGCTGCGGGTGATTGAGTCTTGTCTGAGTTTTCACCAGAGGACTTCAAATTAGTCAGGCCCGTGGCATGGGCATATCCAAGAAACGAATTTTAACTCCCTAGAGCTAGCATTCAAGATGGAAAATCTGCTTATTCCTCTTTAACCTCTCCCTCCACTCCTCATTTGACACCAAACTGGAGCACCGCCGCACTGGAATCCAATACCTCAACGCTCACAACACCTCCCTTCCTCCTCACACTCTCACCCACAGTAGTATTCCCCAATCTAACTGGCCTTCCCCTTTCTAACTCCCAGTTATAGCTCCACCCATCCCACGTCACACCCGTGATGGCATCGCTCCCATTCGCCAACAGCCTCTTCACTTCCACCCTCCCGTCACAATAACTCGGCACCTGGAAACTATACGTCTTCCCTCCCCTCCACTCTGGATTCCGTACAGCACTCGTCCCATTAACAGTGTAATTATAGCTCCGCATATTAATCACCGCGATCTTCTCCAGCTTCCCATCCACGAACGCCGCATACGCAGATTCCAGCTCGCCTTCAAGCGGCAGGTTCACAATCTTTACTTCTCCCCTCTCGAGTTCGCCAATCACAGCCGCTGCAGTTACTTGTCCGTAATACGGTGGTTTAGTCCCGATGCTGGTCTTGTTCGTCGCGATGGGCTGCCATGCCGCATACCGGTAATTGGTGCCCATATGCATATGCACGCGTCGGATTCCAACAGCTGCGCAGTATAGGTTAAAATCCAAACCCCACAACGCGGCACCGAAGGAATTTGAAAGACCGGGTTTGCCTTGGTTGTAGAGGCTGTTGGTCTCACCTAGAATGAAAGGGATGGAAGTGGGGAGGGCGAGGTGGCTTGAGACGTTGATTTGAGAAGCGATTGAGAGGACTGTTCTGGTGTGGTTCATTAATGTACCTTGAAGAGTGACGCCGGGTTGAGTTGCGCCGCCGATGTAACTGATCTTCCACATCAGCTTTATCCCAACCCAGGAGATGGAACGACAACTCACTTGTGACTTGAGAAAATCTTCACATCACCATCGACATTCAACCCGTCCTGCCACGTCAGAACAGGTTTCAACCTGTTATTCGTGCCTGCAAAACTTGGCGCTAGATACCCATACTTGTCACCTCCCAACAGCTCTGGACAATGAATCTCGAGCTGCTCCTTGATAGCCCTTGTCCCATTTAGCCACTGTGCCACGTACTGACTCTCGTGCCAACCAGGCGGTCTGACTGCTCCCTGAGCAGAAGTCGAGAAGAGATCAGGCTCATTGCCGTACTCCCACCAAAGGAGCTTGTCTCCGCCTAGAGCTTTGCATGCCAGGGGAACGGTATCGAGGAGAGTCTGCCAACCAGCTGAAGTGTTACCGCCGAGCCCAAGATTGAATCCGTGCACGTATTTGGTGTTGGGGAAGGTGTTGTACGAGTCAAAGAAGGAGGGCCCGATGTAAATTGTCGTTGGGTAATCTGGAGAGCGGGCATTGTTGTAAGTTCCATTCACGGCAGCTTTCAGCGAGGCATTGTAGATTGCGTAGTCTTGAGTGTTACCGCCTACGCGGATGTATGGTTTGGCGCCTGTGAGATTACCGAGGTTGTTGAGTAGATTGTTGGAGAATGTATTTGGTGACAGTGAGGTTCCTGTTCATGTGAGCGAGCCTAACCGGCGTACTCCGCAGAGGGATAATGTACCTGCAAAGTCGGGGAAGAATACAAATTCAATGGAATAACTTATGAAAGATGCGAGGATCGGCGGGCTTGCATTGGATGGCGGCGAGCTTGGCACAGCAACAACTGTAGATGTGTTCCCAGAAGCAAATACCAGGAACTGGTAAAAGCTGGTTAAAGCCAGGTAAATGCTTATTCTAGCCATCGTGGGCAAGACTCTAGTCCATGAGGAAAACCAAGTCTTCGGAGGAAGCGGGCTTTTATAAAAGCTTGTATGGGTGCCTTGCAGATCCTTTGCAAGATCCTTCGTAAGAAGTAACACCGACGCTTGTCTATTTGGCTGAGCTTCGTACAGTAGTGCTGTCATACTGATGGTGGATAAAAAGAGTGCAACATTGCATCGCGGGGTATTGGTGCGGGGCGAGGCCGATCGACACTTGAGCGGTGAAAACGAACTATGGAAGGGAGGTGATATTGGCAACACAAGAAAGTATAGCTGGGGATAGGAAGTAACTAGGAATTGCCTTGTTGGGCGAGAGGAACAGAACTCTCACGGTTAGTTGATTTCAACTAAATATTGTCCATCCCTCGATATCAGGCCCTGTTCCGACAAACCGATCCCTGGGAAAAACCCCAAAAGCTCGGATGCATGCTTCCACGAGTCCAAAAGCCATGATCAAGAGGAATCATGAGCAGAATTGTTTCCAATAATCTCTAAAAGGAAAAGGATACGATCCACAATCACACTGACCAGTGGATTCGAGCTGGGCTCCAGCATATTCGATGTCACTCACTGGCGAACCTTGTCCCACAGTGTCACCAATCAATACCAACTCGACAAAAGAGCTGCAGAGAAGGGCCTGTCAAGTATGATGATGATATATTGCTCCCGCCTTTGCCAGAAGGGGCCTACACATTTATTTCAGCTTGTTGTACACCAAGCAAAGCCCCGTATCCAGAGCTCCTTTCCGAAAAGCTGTCGAGGTACAAGCGAAGCAAGTACAGCCCAAACCAAACTCCTTTGCTAATGCAGACCTGTTGCTAATTTTCCTATCCCCCCAAACTCCAAGCAGATAAATCAATTTGATCCAGTCGCCGGCTTCTCCTCGCTGACGGGGGTTGGCGCAATTCTTCTTCTCTTCTTGTCTTGACTTCCATCTTCTCTCTCGCTCTCGCTGGCATCTCGCTTCATACCGCTGATGCTTCCTGATGTACTTCCTGGGGTCTGTGGTGGAGTTGACATTGGGATACCACTGACGAAACCAACACTGCCCGCAGTGACACCGGGAACACTGCTCCCAACCAGAGTTGGGTTGCTGATGATTGATCCAGGAGCATAAGATGACTGGGTTGCTATCGAGGATGTAGAGTTAGATCGAGTTGGTGACGAGGGACGGATGGTCGGACCTGGAGGAGGAGAAGGCGCAGCTAAGCCAGTAGAGGACGTTCTATGGTGGCTGTGGGGAAACGGCGAAGGTGGAGCGATCGAGGTTGGTGTTGCCATTGGGGTATTTTGAGTGGACGAGGCAGCTGTCATCGATGGATGCTTTGCTGTGGGAACATCACCAGTATACTTTTCTCCAAGCTCACCAGGGGAAAACGTAAGAGTAGAACAGAAACCGTCGGAGGATGTCATAAGAAGGGTTAGACCGTCATTGGACCTGGGTCGTTAGCTTGGCAACCACTAACTGGAAGATAGACTTACCAAGTCAAGTCTGTGAAGGTTGCACAGTGAAGATTGCTCACCACACATAGAGGGGTCTGCTGTTGAGTATCGTACATGAGAACCGAATCCTCTGTAGCCACTGCATATATCATTCGGTACGGAAGAGAAAATGCCATCATTGGCCCAGGTATTGCACTCGAGTTTGTGTCTACCTCCAAGGGTTTCGGCTTGGGCGAGGATGTTGGCCCAGATGGGTCAGTTTGAGGCAGTAGTGGTGGAGGTTCCATTACAGACTGAACAGCCGGTTCTGGAAGAGCAGACATGGTATCTTCCGAGGATGTATCGATTGTAATGTGTTTCGTAGGCGGGGAAGTTTTTCGAGCCGTGTAATACACAGGAGAGCACTTCACTACCACCGAAGGTTTCTTGTGTCCTGGGAGATGTGCAATAGGCGGCTTATTGATCCCCCCTCTCGTGTATATGTAGACCGTGTTGATAACCTCGTACATCGTTTTCGGTGTCTCATCCAATCCCTTCAATTGTGATTGATATTGTCCAGCAGGCGTAAAGAGAAGACTGCCGTCCGGTGTGAAGGTCAACCTGCGGAAGAAAGACTTCAATGTATCGTTGGAGTAAATGTGAGCATTCTTCACTCCCAATCCCATGTTGTATGGCTTCGGCGAGGCTTCCATTGGCATTACGGCGGGGAGTGGCAAGGAGGGCGCTGGTGAGGCAGATCTTCGCATGGACATAGCTGGGGACGCAGCGCCGAAAGAAGATCTCCTGCTATGACTTATTGTACTCGGGGGATTCATTGGAAGAGCAAGAGAAGTTGGGGTTCCTGGACAGGAAGGTACTGGAGACCCTATATTCCCAATCTCTGCAGCAAGTTGTGCTCGCAAGTCCATGCTGGGTGGCGCTGGGCTATGTGACGATATTCTTCGACCTGGCAGATCCATCTTCATGTTCGTTCCAATCTTCCTAGGTTCCTCATCGCGATTATCCAGCGTGTATGTTCCCTCCTTTGTCTTCAGCGTATAGATGTGGACGGATCGATCGGAGGATTGGGTTGCAATATATTCGTTGAGAGGATCCCAAGCCACCCCTTGAACATAATGCTGATGTTCAGCAATCTGACGTATCAGTTGTCCTGTCTGGGCGTTATAGATTCTCGCAACATTGTCCATGCTTCCCGTTATGAAGTATATCCCATCTGGTGACCATGCCAAGTCGTATATCTCATGTCCTGAGGACCGGCACATATGCTTCGTTCTCCATGTCTCCTTATCCTCAATTCCATCCTCTCCGAAAGTGGGTTTCGAGTTTTTCGTATCCAGTACCCAAGTAATCACATTCCCATCATCTCCGGCTGAAGCTAGAACATCTCCTGCGGGGTGTTAGGAGTTGTAAGCATCTTGGGCGGATTGCCTACCTCGAGGAGCCCATCGTACCACATTGACAGTTTGTGAATGCCTCACCATTGTACAGAGATATTCCACCTTTCTATCCTCTCCCTCCGAATCCAATCTCCACAGCTATCTGCAGTCAGCAAAGGGAAGCTTATCCAATCCTCCTCTACCTACCCGGACATTGTTGTCTCCTCCACCAGTTGCCAATCGCCCTTTGCCATGAGGTTGGAAGTCTGCAGAGTATATGGGAGCATTCTCGGCATGCCAGTTAACGATTATGGGTGCTGCCTTCATGATTGATGCGGATTGGGAGCTCTGGGGCTGCCGTCGAGTGTATGCGGCGGCAGCGAGGCTGGTTCCTTCGAAACAGTGCGAAACCTCCTAATAGTTGTGAGTAATGCAATTCTGTGTATCGATCCGTTTCCGAAGGTTCTTGTAGCTGTTTGGGAAATTGGTCGTTTATGGTGGTTTGAGGGAGACGCCGAATGGCGAGGGTACCTGTGCCTCTTTGAGGAGCTTGGGCTTGGGCTTGGGCTTGAGGGGGAGCTGGGGTATCGACAGTCGCGGAGTTTGATGCTGGTGGTGTTTGTGGAATTGATTGAATGGCTAATATACGCGTGGATGGTGATGAGACTGGTGTTTGTCGTGGTGAAGGAGGAATTGGTGAAGGGCGGGGGGTTTGATGTTGAGGAGGTTGGAAGCTGATTGAGGAGGAGGTGGTACATCAGTGCAGGTGGTGCTCGCTATCAGCCATCATCAGCACGAATGGCCAGGAGCCATTCATCCACCCCCATCCATCCGCCCCGATCCACGCTGCGTCGCGTCCCACCAATAGAACTTCAATAGCACTCCTTTCTCGCGTTCCCAAACGTTGCGGGAGGGAATAGGGATGGAGAGGAGAAGCCAGACAAAGCGGTCTGAAATAATTCAGTTATATTGACTTGCGCGTTTTAGTTGATTCAAGCCATCATACTTTCCTGTGTTCAAGTATTTATTTACTTATTTATGGTTCGATTTTCTGTATAGGTAGGTATGTTGGCTGGGTAGTTGACGACCTACGACGCACTTTTTACAATACCAGTAAATGACCACTCTTCACTAGAAGCAGACATTTACCTAAGTGGCAAGTCTGCATTCAGGCTTTCATGCATTTTACCCTCATTACTGGTCTCAAGACGTGGACGTTGAAACCGTTTTTGAAGCTGTCCAAGAAGTATTATCACCCACTGTTGACATTCCTTGGTTCTCGACGACGCCCAATTCAACAACCGAGTGTCAAGGATGGGATTTCACCCAGGCGCGAATCAGAATACAACTATTACCGTAGAACATCCTTCGCTCCCATATATGTTGCAAATTCTCTCGTCTATATGTCATGCACTCCCCCATTTCAAAGTTCTAAGCGCTGGCCTGAGTAATCCTTCCTGCTCGCTGCCGAGAGGATGCTGATGCTGGCTGGCTACCTCTCACCGTCTCAAACCTGATATCAAGCCAGCATCTCCCCCTGATCACCGCTTCTTCGTGTACTTATATACCAACCTCCTCCGGACATGCACCTGAACATTGCGGTGTACAAACCCCGCCCAGACTCATCCGGCATCATGGATATCTATTTGACCTCTCAGCAAGTACCGGGTTCCTGATATCCCATCCCGGCATCACTTAGCTGTTCTTCCGTTCTTCCCTACTTCCAGCCTGACCAAAAGTACTCGACGAAAGATTCTCAACCCACAGACACATCTCAGTATCGTTCCAACTTGAGAGCGGTGTCCGGTTCAATTGCCGTGCTTCAGATGCACCATGGCCCATGGTTCGTTGGCCTGCAGCAATGCAGCCAGCAAATGCAACAGTTCTCAGACCCAAACTGGCGGGTCGTCGACTCTTTGCATCCGTCTGCAGTGGTGGGAACACGCAGGTCTTATCACTCTACGAACCCGGCACCCTGATGACGGCCAAGAAAGACCCTCCTGCTTGTGGACTAGTAGATACACTTGTGGTAGGTTAAGTATTGGGTTTTAGTTGATGAGGTGAGGTTATCGATGTCCTCCGAGCCAAGCCAAAACAGGGCTGGGCAACACATTCTCATGCTGAATGATGGGCCAGGATCTTTTGCTCACGAACGACCATGCATGGAATATGACTTGGCCCATGAATGCGACGTTGAAGGGGGCTCTGAAGGGGTCATTGACTAACGATATTAACTCTCCGTGTTACTCGATCTTTTTCGTTATTTTTTTCCGTTTCAGTATCCACTCTCTTTCCGAATGCTTTCTTCTGTTCAGTTCAGCTTGCAGATTCGCCTTACTCATTATGAGCACGAGCATTAAGCAACTCAGCTTTCTTGCTCTGTAAGCAACACCTACAACTTACTGATGATGCCACCACCCTCATGGTCATGGCCATGGTCATGGTGGGGGTTCTCGCTGTCACAGCCACAGCCACTAACTGGGGGGGATCAGTTCCTATCTGCTAGTCACTACTTACTCACACCTCACTCACCGCTCCAAAGCCTGATCCAGTGCCGGATGCAGGCTCGCATCACCAACCTGCATTACTCTCTCGCACGAGGCATTCTTCTTTGTTTACCTCCCTGGCTGGCCCTGGCTTCATCTGATCCTAGATACCGTCCGGCCTATTTTCAGCCAATTACAGGCAGAAGGTCTGCATTGAATGCTGGTCAAGACCCCCATTCTTCACAGCCATTTTGATATCGTGGACTTTCGAAGTGGACTGGGCTCCTCGCTTGATTCGGTGGGTGCACCGCTGCCCCAGATTCCACATCTTGGTGTGCAGGACACAACAGAACAGACCGGCGGAGCGGCTTCCTGTTCGTCGACGTCGTTTTCCAGTTGCATCCACTATGAGAAATCCTAATTTTCTCTTGCCCCCAACGAAAGAACTTCGTCAGATACGATTGATAGTGGAGAGATGCCGTTGCCGTTGCCCCTCTACAGCGCAGCTCACCTTCTTCTTTCGCTTAGTCCATTTTTTCCAGCAGCCATTCAAAATGCATCGTCTCCCCTCCACTTCGGTCAATATGAAGCTCTTTACGACGTTTCCCTGGGGGCTTCCAAGATCTGTACGACAGCCGCCTGCATATATCACCAACCATCTCAAAGCTGCCCAGCCCAGACAGCACACCACAATACAGCACGCCTTTCGCTCGCCGGTGACTCAACCGCAATCTCAAGTGCAGGATCACTAGTCACGCTTTGAGCTACGGGAACACCAAAACAACACAGTCCGCCGAGAAGAAGTTATACCGTCTGACGTTGGGTCAAGCTACGGAGGGAGATTTTTTTTTTGATTCATTCTAAATTCGCTTTTCTCGCAATCAAAAGTTTATTCGGTGACCGTGCCGGGGTAGACCCAGACCCAGACCAGCCATTAAAGCTTGACTTTTCCTCCAAGCATGCTCGTCATTTTTCAATCTTCTGTACAATAACTATAGGACAATCAAGATGCTCGAGAACATATCGACATCACTTGCTGCAGGATCTTCCGGTCTCGTTCTGGTCGCTGTTCTCACTTCACCCTCCATCATCAATATCGCATCCCACTTACGGGGGGGGCCGAAATCGATATCGGATATCTACGAGGATAAAGATGGAGTAGCTACGGAGCAGTCGGTGGACAAATACTCTGCCAAAATCCCCAAAGCGTTCCTTGGCATCTTCACAATTGCTGGACTGGCCACGTCGATTGCTCTGGCTGTTCTGGGTTCAATAGAAGGATGGGATTGGATGTTCGTCGAGAATTGGCTGAATGTTGCGCAATGGGTAGAGTTCACGTGATGCCTTTCCTCACAAATGCTGACGTCCTCTACTTTAGTCTCTCATCCTGGTTCAAGCGACTGGCATCATTCTCATACGTGATTATGTCAAGAGTTACACCCTGGGAATATATTCAGCACTCTCTTCCATTTTCCTTCTGGCCGTACTCTTGTTTCAAGATGGACTTATAGCTCGACACACACCACCCGGCGAGAGCTTCGGTACATCCGTGCAAATTGGTCTCCGGATAGCTCAGCTCGGTCTCATCAGTTTGGTCGCATTTTTCAGCATCTCGTTACCAAGAAGGCCGGAGGTTTACCACGATGGCGTTCCAGTTGATGGGATGTACACGGTCTCTGCCCTGGGGAGGTATACCTTCTCATGGGTTGAGCATCTCCTGGTTCTTTCGAGGACGAAGAATCGTCTGGAGTTGGAAGATCTGCCCAAGATGGATCAGTACACACGTTCAAAAGACCTCAGTGAAGCATGGGGGGCGACAGCTCACGAGAGGAAGCTTTGGGTTGAGATATTCTTGGCTCATAAATGGTCCTTCGTTGTCCAGTGGTTTCTGACTCTAATCCAAGCATTCGGGAATTTTGCCCCTCAATTTGTGACCTACCATATTTTAAGGATTCTGGAAAAACGACTCCCGGGAGATGCAGTCAGCTTCGAGGCATGGATCTGGGTTGTCACTTTGACAATCGCCACTATTGGAGCAGCCTGGATCGAATCCTGGCTTTTCTGGATCTCCTGGTCTGAAGTCGCCATCCCGATTCGTGCTCAGTTGGCAGCTCTGATTTTCCAAAAGGCAATGAGGCGCAAGGATGTCAAAGGGGCTTCCAAATCGACAAAGAAGGAAGTCCTGCAAGGTCCAGACATGGCCGATGCGTCTCAAGATGCGGTTGCTGGGGATAAGCCGGAACTTGATGAAGAGTGCGACGACCCAAAAGGAAAGCAGAGCACCGTCAATCTGATTGGTGTTGATGCTAAACGAGTTGCGGACTTTTGCTCCTTCAACAATTACTTCCCAGGCAGTCTGTTCAAATTGGTTGTCTCTTTCGCATTTCTGCTCAGTATCATTGGATGGCAAGCACTGCTTTGCGGTTTCCTGGCTATGTCTTTGACGATACCCCTCAACATCTTCTTCAGCAGAAGATATGCTGCTGCGCAGGATCGACTGATGAAGGTCAGGGATACCAAGATGGGAGTTGTAACGGAAGCATTGCAGGGTATCCGACAGATCAAATTCTCTGCCTTGGAAGCTAATTGGCATGAGAAGATTGGAAAGGTGCGACGAAAGGAGTTGGAAGAGCAGTGGAATGTTTTCGTGTCTGACACTTTCCTACTTTTTTGTTGGATCTCAAGCCCAATTGCTCTGGCTGCGACCTCACTCGCTGTGTATGCTTGGAAATACGGAGAATTGACTCCATCGGTCGCCTTTACAGCGATTGGTGTATTTGCCAGTTTGGAGGTGACTCTTGCTGTTATCCCAGAGCTGACTACAGATTTGATCGATGCATTCATTTCCGTGGAGAGAATCGAGAAATACTTGGCTGCTCCAGAGATCTCGAAGAATACCAACGATGCCCCAAACATATCGTTCGAAGATGCTTCGATTGCATGGCCATCGGACGAAGAGAAGGAAGACGATGATTTGCGATACGTTCTTCGAAATGTCAACATTTCCTTTCCTGAGAACGAACTGAGCGTTGTGAGTGGGAAAACTGGTACAGGAAAGAGTCTCCTTCTGGCGGCGATACTTGGAGAAGTCGATCTTCTGTCTGGCAAGATCAATGTACCTCAACCACCGCAGACCCGAGACCGACACGATAACCTAGCGAACAAAGATAACTGGATCATCCCATCAGCCGTTGCATTCGTTGCACAGATTCCTTGGATTGAGAACGCAAGTATCAAAGACAATATCCTATTCGGGCTTCCATACGACGAGTACAGGTATCAAAAGGTTATCGAGGTTTGTGCTCTGAAGAAGGACTTGGAAATGCTTACAGACGGCGAAGCAACTGAGATTGGAGCAAACGGCATCAACTTGAGCGGAGGGCAGCGATGGAGAGTAACATTTGCTCGAGCTTTGTACTCTCGTGCTGGAATACTGGTTTTGGATGACATATTCAGTGCCGTTGACGCACATGTTGGTCGGTTCATCTTCGAAAAGGGTTTGACGGGGGAGCTAGGAGTCGGTCGTACCAGGATCCTTGTCACCCATCATGTCGCACTCTGTGCATCAAAGACCAAGTACATTGTAGAACTTGGTGATGGCACCATTGCTCAAGCAGGTTTGGTCTCGGAACTTGAAAATGATGGAACACTGCAACAAATCATCAGCCACGAGGCAGTCGAATCGGAAATCGTGGAAGATGAAGATCCAACAGCGGTCAATTCTGCAGAGTCTTCAAATGGAGATTCGACAGAGATTGGCGAGGCGTTGAAAAAAGTGGATTCAAAGAAAGCGCCGAAGAAGTTTGTCGAGGATGAGCTCAGAGAACAAGGCCGTGTCAAGACGAGAATTTACTTGGATTATATGAAGTTCAGTGGAGGATGGCCCTTCTGGATAACTGCATTGGTAGCGTTCTCCTTGCTACAGATTCTAGTAACTGGTGAGTTTATTCGATGTTCCGAGAGCGCTGTTCTGACTTTGCAGGACGTGCTTGGTGGATCAGACTTTGGACCGGGAGCAACGAAAAACGACACACCAGCATGGTACATTCGTTTGCCTACTCCTACCAAGTTCACGATCTCTCTCCTTATCAACCAAACACCAATCTCACTGCCACCGACACACAATCCGAGAACCTGAAGTATTACCTAGGCATCTATGTCGCGTTTTCCATTGGGACAATCATCGTCGGTCTGTTCCGATATTATTTCATCTTTACAGGTTCCATCCGAGCATCCAGACGTATGTTTGACAGATTGAGCTTTACGATTCTTCGAACACCTCTTCGATGGATGGATACGGTCCCATTGGGAAGAATCTTGAATAGATTCACAGCGGACTTCAATGTTGTCGACTCCCGTCTCGCCAATGATATTGGATTCGGAGCCAACAATCTCTTCCGTCTGATCGGTGTCATTGTCGCTGGGTAAGTCTTGGCTTTCTCCGCTCAACACACTCTAATGTTCGCAGAATCTTCGTTTCTCCCTACGTGATCCTCCTTTCCGTTACTCTCCTAGCAATCTGCATTCAGATCGCACGCATCTACCTCTCTGGCGCCCGTGAAGTCAAGCGCCTCGAATCTAACGCCAAATCCCCCGTCTTCGAACAATTCGGCAGTGCCCTCACAGGAGTAGGCACCATTCGCGCCTTCGACAAATGCGATGTGTACATTGCCCGCATGTTCCGCAAGATTGATGACCACTCTACGTCTTTCTGGCATCTCTGGGCTTTCAACAGATGGATGGGATGGAGGATGTCTGCCGTTGGAGGATTTTTCGCTACATTTGTTGCCATCATGATCCTGTTGATTGGAGGGATTGATGCATCACTTGCCGGATTTGCCCTCAGTTTCGCCCTCGAGTACGGGCAAGTCGTAATCTGGACGATTAGACATTATACGAATCTCGAATTGGATATGAATGCTGCAGAGAGAGTCATCGAGTACAGCAACCTCCCCACCGAATCCCTCGAAGGCGCAGATCCACCCGCTGCATGGCCAAGTGAGGGAAGGTTGGAAGTCAACGATCTCGTCGTGGGTTATGCTCCAGATTTACCTCCGGTCCTGAGAGGTCTCACCTTCTCAGTAAAGCGCAACGAACGTATCGGAGTTGTTGGTCGTACGGGGGCTGGTAAATCTTCGCTCACTTTAGCACTTTTCCGTTTCCTGGAGGCAAGAGAAGGGTCAATCCACATCGACGGATTAGATATCTCGAAGATCAAACTACACGCACTCAGATCGAGATTAGCCATTATCCCACAGGACCCTGTTCTGTTCAGCGGCACAGTCCGCAGCAATCTGGATGCATTCGACGAGCACGAAGATATCGAGCTCCGCGATGCCTTGCAGCGGGTCCACCTCGTCTCTGCAGAAGAAGCTGAATCAATCACTCATGCCATCATCACCACCGGCTCTTCCACACCCATGATAGACGGAACAAGCTCGCCAAATCCTAACATCAACCTCAACAAGAATCCCTTCACATCCCTCCACTCCCCAATCTCAGAAGGAGGTCTCAACCTCTCCCAAGGCCAACGTCAACTCCTCTGTTTAGCACGAGCAATCGTCTCCCGTCCTAAGATAATGGTTCTGGATGAAGCGACATCAGCTGTCGATATGGCGACCGATGCGTTGATTCAGAGGAGTATCCGTGAAGAGTTTGGCGATTCAACACTCATTGTAATTGCGCACAGACTCAGTACTATCGCTGATTTCGATAAGATTCTCGTTATGGGCGAAGGGAAAGTCGAGGAATTCGGCAGCCCGAAGGAGCTTTTTGCGTTGGAGAATGGGGTATTCAAAGGTATGGTGGCGGAGAGTGGAGAGAGGGAGAAGTTGGAAGCCTTGATTCGAGATGGAAAGTGAATGGCGGAACGGAAAAAGGGCAAAGGGCAGGAGATATAAAATTGCATCAAACATGAAGGAGTTTGTTTTATCGTATTGTTCTGTCTATACATATTGCATTGCGCGTAGGCTTTATAGAGGGCTGTAGATAAATGTTGGACATGTATCGTATTTGAATTCTTGTCAAGTCTCACTCGCTTTGCCTGTTTCTAGATCCTATTGTCAACGCCACGAACGACTTTGTCGCACAAACCCATTTACACTGATAGCCTACATCAGGCAAATTACGCCCAGCCAGTCCCGACCTTACCCGCCTTGTCTCTCCCTTGGGAACCTGGTAGGCGGACTGGAGCAATGTGGGAAGCTTAATACACAACGCAAGAATGAATGTCAGCTTCAAATAAAGCAGGAATCTGGAGGAAGCCCTTGGCAGGACTTTCACTAAAGCAAGTGAATGTTTTCATGCCACATGGGAGGGAGAATCTCAATCGCTCGAGTCGAGAACTCAGCTTCTCCAAAAAATAAAAAGAACGAAGCAAAAGGCGGTACCAGCTATTTGCTCGGCATCTGCTGGTACCACCTTTTCCTGCGATGGATTCCGCACCAGCACTTTTCTAGTCATTTTTATTTCTCCGTGGGCTGAATAGGGGTTTTCGAGCGCAATTTATAGACAGACTGGGCCCTTCGTTCGTTGAATAGGCAAGAATATCAATATGTCTTCTTGCTCCCCTTTCAATTTGCTCTTCAAACCCGAAAACTAACAAGCAAAGAATTTGAAATGATGCCAAATCATCAATTTACTTCGCTTATCAGAACTTTGGTCCTGTAAACTCGAAGAAGACTTCTGAGGTACGCCAAGGCTTGGAGTAGCATTGTAAGCAGCTGAATATCCAACAACCACTTCTCTCCCTTGATATCCTCCGATGTATTGTTTTGTAAGCATACTTCGTGATTTCTTCAGGCAGTTGAAGTGACACTGTAACACCAATTCTACTCATTTGTCCTTCTCTGGATCCTCATGTGTTATCCGCACCTTATGCTGTGCAGATAATCTCCAGATATTTTCCACGACTGCCGCAAATAAAGGATAAGCTTATATCGCAAACGGATACCGTTCCTCACGATTGATCAAGCTGCTTCTTTTCTCCGAAATATTCAAGGGATCTATCAAATCCTTGTATTTTGCATGACCTATTCCTCTGAAGTCTAAGTGAAAGCTGAGTGAGGAGAGGGTTATATACACGCGGAAGACCTCCCAGAGCTCTTTATGCTCCATAAAGAAATCTCCGTCCCGGAGCTTCTTATTTCAATAGAATCCTCTTCGAAAAAGCTTCGTGCTTGCTCAGAAGACATTTAACCACTGGTCGCCGACATGTATGGGATTCTCTTTCCTTCGAGCTTTACACCTTTGGAGATTTGAGCATGTTGTAGCCATTACTACGTAGCCTTAAAATATCCTCTTCCTCCTGAATGGCGTTAAAGTGGACCACAATCTACGGTCTCTTCGTGGAATTAATAAACTAACTTTAATGCCTCTTTTGATTACGGTGCTATCTAATCAGCAATTAAAGTACCAGGAATCATGGGCCCCTTGCATCCACGCTTTCCCAGCTTTCAACATTTGCACTTTAAATGCCCAAACTTCTTTACCTTCTTAATAACCCTTTAAAATTGAGACTCCAAGCTCGAAAGGTAAACAATTAAGAGAAAACCGAAATTTTGTGTCACCCCATGTATTTTCAGGCTTCTCCTAATAAGGTCTACGAGTTTCTGTTATAGATTTAATTCCATACTCAGACAAAATGAGAGCAGATATAACGGCAAATGATCAGAGTACTGTTTATTGTCATCCCTGAATCGTCGATTTCAGATGCACTTGTACGAGCTCGGAACCGATGGATCTCCACCTTGATACACTGAAATGGATGGGTAAAGACAAAGATCTCTCTCCCACACCTTACCATCAAGTCGCACTGGAGCTTTTGCCTTCAAAACATTCGGAGGGGTTCCCTTCTCCACCCAGTCTACCAAGTCCTGAAGAGCATTGGTTGGCCTTGCGCCCACACCTCCAAAGCAGTGTGCAAAACCAGGGGCTTCAAAGTGGCGAAAGTACTTGTCAACACCAGCGTCAAGAGCTTCGACTCTATCGTGGTACATTGAAGTTCCGGGGTGAGGGATATATTGATCGGCGAGACCATGATATGTCAGAAGTTTCCCGCCGGCATTTCGGAATGCAGAGAGATCGGGATTCTGTGTGCCAATAATGGATTGAAATTGATCGGTCGAAGCCTCCACGATTCCCGCAAACCGGTCAGTAGTGATTGAAGTCAGGTCAAAAGAAGCATTCTTCATGATGAAGTACTGAATCCAGTCCGAACCGACAACGAAAGGAAATCCAATACATGTACCATTGGAAGAACATGTCGTGTTGGCATATGGGAGCAGATTCGAGTCGGGTGTCAGTCCAGGCCACAAACTTTCTCCATCCACAGTTGTTGGACCGGTCCAGGTTGCGTTGACTATCATAGCGGTCTCTCGGGAATATGTTGAAGAATTACCGTCGCAAGAAAAGTTTTCACCGACTAGAGTAAAAGGGTCGAACCGGCACAGAGATGGCAAGGAGATGATCCCATCGGTGACCCCGTCCAGAGCATCACACGCCTCCGTTGCTGCTGCTGTGAAAGCATTCAACTCACAGGTTTGGGGATAAAACCCCAAGGTGTTCATGTTGACCTGCGGCCAGTAGATGGAGGGGATTAAAGTATTCCAGTTTATGGCGGGCGCGATAGCTAGAATGCCTTGATAAACATCGGGAAATCGTTGTGCCATCATCATCCCTTGGCGACCACCTTGGGAACAGCCATTCCAGTACGAAAAAGCTGGAGATTTCCCGTAGTAAGTCGCGCTCAGAGACTTTCCGAGTGAAGCCATGTCGCTCAGACTCGCTGATGCCAAATCCTGGAGAGTATAGAGGTCGATGTTGCCAGGGGAGATCAAACCCCATTCTGAGACTGGTGTTGTGGCTGAATGCCCTCCATCTGTTGATGCTGCCGAATAGCCTTGGGAAATGGCCCACGAGTTAGCTGGTTCGATGAAGCCTCCGGCCCAGCCTCCTCCGCCATTGCCCAGGAACCTCTCATTCCAGACATCTGGAAGCCAAATTTGGGTGTTGATTGTGTCTTGTTGTCCCGGATGGGTGTAGGTAATGGAGATGTTGCAGAAGTTCAAGCCCCCAGCGGGCGGATCGAAGTCGTATTGACCAATGGACGGGTTGGCACTAAATTTGCTGACGTGGGTAGCTGTGTATGCAAGGATTTGGGCGCCAGGCAAGAGAGGCTGTGGGATTGCGGACGTGGTGCATTCCAACGCGCGTGGAACTAAACATTTCAAAGTGTGTCAGTAAGCTCAGCTCGTGCTTTAAACACCTGAAGTACTCTATAGGGACAAACCCAACCAAATGAATGAACTGACGTAGGGTATACATATTGCTGATAAGATCTATGCCAGTGACAGAGCCTGGGGGAAAGAGAGCCTGGAGGGACTGGGTGGCAGTGGTGGGACTGAGAATGGATGCAAGCTTTTGCTGGATGTGAAGGCCTACTATATGTTATATTCTCATCCTCGGTATAAATTCACCACAGCCATCACATCTGACCTTCTTCAACTTCCATTCTGTCCTAGCGGCGATTAAGGAAGTGGGACGGCTGCACACGGAAAGCGAGATGCCCCCTCTCCTCCATAAAATCCCATTTTTCGGGGATATAATTTACACTACCTAATTTACCTAGGTCTCTTAGTTGAACCAAGCACCTCAGCCAGCCTTCGTTATTCCGGGTTGTTCATGGGGACCCCGCGTTTACATGGGTTCTCCAACCGCCTAAGGTGGGCCACATTTCCCCCCGGCGAAGCGAGGACTATTACTCATTTACTTACCCTTCGCTGTCTTTACTGTTCAAAGTCTCTAAATCATATTAGAACATTCATGAAGGTTAAGAGAGAGCTAAACCCAGTTTGAGTAAAGCTTAGTTTTAATCTTTAAAGTGAACTATACAGTGGAGTATAGGTAGTAACATCTGTCACTTTCGGGGAGGAATTTGGCTTGCCTCGACTGTACCTAATCGCAGGCCAGTCCATGCCCGTCCCCACTTCTCATACCGGGCCCACTTTTCCCCGCATGCTTGTTTCCTCGCTTGCTTTGTTTATCTTGGTCTACATACCTACCTATGTACCTGGGTACTGTAAGTGATGTTGGCTGTCAGGAACGGGGTCCTCACCACAGTTCTTGGGGGGGGGTAACAGTAAGCGAGATTCCGGATACTTGTAGCAGTTTTTTTGACTCTCATCTCGTTACAATCTAGTCTTCAGTCTAATATTCAGACAGTCTAGTTTTTAGACAGGCTAGCCTCCAGATAACGACTCAAGACTCCTTCATCACTTCTTCATCGATTGCTCTCAGTTCAAAAGGCTGACCCGGCAGACGACGGACCGGGTGTAGCGCGGTTCAGTCTATCGGTGCCGGGTACTGCACATTATTACTGGGGCGGCATGTATTATTCATCATTTCTCGGGAATCACAACCCACACAGATCAAGACAACCCGGAACCCTTCCTTTCGCTATCTGAAAGTAGCCCCCAAAACAATAGGGTTCTCTGGAGGCAGGAAATTCCTTGCCGGAAAACCACCACTCTTCCTCCAGAGCGGAAGTCAACTCGAATTTTACCACCTTTCATTCAATCACGAGCTCGCTAAAACTCATCTTCCATCCCGCAGTAGATGCTATCTACTCGGAAGTGATTTTGAAAGCTTTCTATTGACAGCCGTCAGCTACCTCGGGTAAAACGTGCTCAACACACAACACTTTCCTCAGCTTCAGAGGTTGTTGGATCTGAAGCCATCATGCGTCCACCTCTCCCCCAATACGCACAGCTGGAAATTTGCCACCAAGATCGCATAGCTCTGCTCAAGTACAACCGTCCGTCATCAGGGAACTCCCTGCATCCCAAATTTCTCAGAGACGTCGTTACTGCTATGCAATGGATTGAGGGGGAATCAAGAATTCGAGTGGTAGTTGTCACTAGGGAAGGGAGGTTCTTCTGCACTGGAATGGAGCTATTGGATGGCGGGGGGATGTCTTTCGGAATCGGCTCCGACTTCCACGAACTGAATCGGATTTTCATTCTGTCGAAGAAAATCTTGATAGCAGCAGTCAACGGGGCTGCTGCGGGTTATGGGACAAGCAGTCTTGCACTCTTCGATATCGTGTATGCGGTGCCTGATGCTTACTTCTTCACACCTTTCGTCAAGTGGGAATGACAGCTGAAGGCGCATCTAGTGTCTCCTTTCCGAAGATCATGGGTCACCAACGAGCTGCATCATTGTTTCTTGCGGGAGATCGAATCACAGTTCAAGAAGCGCGGGATGTTGGGTTGGTGAGCAAAGTTCTACCAAAGAAAGACTTTCCGCCCGAAGTCATGGAAATCGCACGGAGAATTGCAGACTCTCCTCCTGCATTGTTATGTGCTAACTAGGAGTTGATGAAAGCACCTGTGCGACAGGATCTGTTGGATGCAAATGATAGGGAATGCACTGCAATTCACAATGAGAGATATGGTTTTGCGGAATTTCAAGGTGTTGTTTTGAATTTCAAAATTGAACAGCAGGAGAAGAGGGGGTTGAAGAGTAAAATATGAATGGAAACAAGTTTATCCCATAATAATTCTTGATGAATGTATCATGACTTGACATGCTCTTGGGGATTTGGGTTTTTAGTGATAATGTCTACTAAGTCATAATGCACATCAAAGTGTGTCAGGATTTCAAAGAGTTTGGAATTGGGTTGTGCACCATCCTACCACAATGCAAGGCTCAAGTCATTGTACAGTACGTTCAATCCAAACGTCGGATTGCCGCGCGTGGTTTACTAAAATCCATCTCTCTATGATTGATCACTTCATTCATTCCTAGCCTGCTCCGGTCTTCTCCGCAGAGGGGGATTTTCGAATACTGAGTGGAAGAGGGGTTGATGTCTTAGTACGATAGAACCGTGGGCACGGTGAGTTGCACTCTGAGTATCTGGGTATCCAGTATGGTGCTCGCTATATGCTTCTCCATGTAATTTGATCGTATGTTCTAGACCCCACACATGTGCTCAGCATCCTCTTATCAGGCCACGGCCCGTATTCCACACCGTTCACCACTGCTCTGGATCGGACTAATACCGCGTTAGCAGTGGAAACTAATCTCAAAGCAGTCTCTTCTCCATCGGGTTGTCTCCCCCCCGGTCCATAGTCTCTGGCGCCGACATGCCTTGGCCTCTAGGACGGCATGCAATGAATGCAATGAAGTTGAGCTGGTTGGTTGTTCTGAGCTGAGTTGGGTTGGTTTAGGTTGGGCTCGGTTACTATAGATATGAAGCGAGATGTGAAGTCTGGCTGGCTGGCTGGCTGGCTGGGGATGGATGTTGAAGTAAGGTTGGGATGAGTTGATGAAGCTTCCTTGACTGCTTGAATCCTCTCCAGTATCTACGGGTAAGGGAGGTAGTCAGCCGTAACCCCGCAATCGCGGAAGTGTGGGGTGTCTCTTGTTATGACCGGACCGTGTCTCAGCCACTAGATAAGTAACCAAGGTAAAGTAGGTCACTGTATTTTAGTGGCTTACTTCCACAGTACAGTGATTGGCTTGGATCCTTTGTCTGTTTACGTGAAAGCGATTGGCATTTTGGTGGAAGACCGCAAGGCTTCACTTTACTCTTCGGCATATCATAGGGAAGTGTTTGCTTACCACAAGGTAGAGGAGAGCATTTCACTCTTCAATGTTCACTTTTCACAGGGCTTGTAGGGTTGGTTATACATGCAGCCTTGGTTGATAATTAATTCAGAGCCTAGTCAATACTGTACTCGCCGAGTAAGGTTGGTCGTTATGTCCACGATTTTAAAGCAAGAGTACGATGAGTATTTCAACGATTATATCTTTAAATCGCGGAATACGATACGAAGTTCTTAGACTGCTATTATTTTTGGCGAATATACTAGAGGTTTGATATCGTACCTCACTTGGAGAGCTTGTAAGAACCGACTCGCTTACCCCCGCCTCTTACCTAAGTAATTAATATTTTTAAAGTTTTTAACTTTTAAGCAAATATAGCATTATATGATCGTATTTCTTACCTCGTTAATTATATTCATCTTTGAATAAGCAAAATAATTCAACTCGGTATTTTTCTATTTAGTTTGAAACTTTATTGGCGTTAATAATAACAACAATAATAATAATAAAAACAAAAACAAAAATAACAACGATACAAGTTATTAATTAAAGATTATAATGTTCTTATTTAAGTCATAAGTTTTTATTTCTTTTTTTGAATATTTCGCTTAGTATATTGCTTTTTTACTTACTTACTTTTAATAATTAATAATTATTTTATTATTTTATTAATTTCTTTAATTTTTAAAATATTAATTAAAATACTTATTATATTGTTGATTCACAGGCCCCTATAAGAACGTACTTTCTCTAGGACCAAGGATTAGGCTGAGATCAGGAGATTATATCTTTGCTAAATTGATATTAATAAGAGTTCGTATTGAGTTTGGTGACTTTTTGAACTCTTATATATACTAGCTATTTTCGCGCTTTTTTCAATAGAACACAGATTTTACAACTTATACTTTGAACTTTGTTATTATACTTATATTAGAATATATTTATATATGCGGCGTAGTATATGAATTGGTATTGCATTAACATTAATTAGTAGCAAGCTTGTATTATTAATCTTATCACAAACAAAAAGGTCTTAAGTTGTAAAGTAAAATTGATAACAAACTTTAAAGTACTTTATTGTATTTTTAATAAGGTACTTATGTGAAGATCAAATTTAATAAAATCAATTAAATTCTTTCTTAAAACTCGCCTTAATACTTAAAGCACGTTAAGAAAGCTATAATAATATTAATACTTACTTTACAAAGATTATTAAGTTAATATACTTAAATTCAAAACTTTAAGTCTTTTAGGGGATATATTTAGGAACCTACTAAATTACTTACAAATCGTATTTAATACAATAGCGAATACCTTAAACTGTACGCAAGAGTTAGAATTAACTTTGAAAATAATTAATAATATAATTACACTTAGGGAAATGTTAAATCCTAGTTTAATTTTCATAGGAGATGTAATAGTATACTTGCGAAGGTTTTGTGAGGCCTTTTGCGATAGTTATTTTAAGAGAGAATTTCTTTTTCAAAACTTTTAGGAATATTTTAAGAATTAAATAGCGAATAACTTCAAGATAATTAAGGTTATAAAACATATATGCCTTAGAGATGACTTATGAGTATTGAGTGTATTTGTATAATAAGCAAAGAGAATAAAAATAATAAATACTTTAGTAAAAACAATGCAAGCTAAGGAAAATATATAATTAAAAAACTAAGTAAAAATGCAAATCCAAAACTACCTTGAATTAGTATTAAATAATATTCGCGACTCACTTTCTCGCTTACTATTACTAATTTTATTAACACTTTAAAATATTCGGCTTTTAATGTTTTTATAATATTAGTTAAAGGTGGTTATTTATTTCGTGGAGAAAAATACTTCTTTAAGAAAAGTAAAAACAAAGCCTACGAGAATAATTTGACTATTACAATTACTAAGAACTTCCTTTGCTAAGGGAAATAAAACCAAGGATTTATATGATGTAACTTTACTTATGATTTCAAAGAAGAATTTCTTATTTACTCTTAAAAGAAATTCCTTAAATAGTTTTTTCTCGTGAAGATTAACTAACTATTACAATCTCAATTTAGGGATCACGTGTGTCTTGGCCCTGAGGCTCGGCAGCTTCGCTGCACAAAGAAGCCAAGGACCATGAGGATCCCGGGAGCAGTTGAGGTCGCAAGAATTAAGTAATTCCTAAGAGCATAGTTCCTAAGAGCCAAGAGGCTCCCAGGACCTCATTTGCCCTATGAGTATTATATAAAGTAAACAACCCAACGGCTAGTTAACCCCTAAATTATGCAACTAGGGTCACGTGATTTGCTAGCTTGCTAAACGGGCTTGCGGGCGCGCGCGCTCTGCAAGCTGGTTAGCACGGCTTGTAGCTAAGAAAGAGGTTTTATATAAACAAAGTAGTTTCTTAGGTAGTAAAGCTTTGTATTTAAATTTATATAGTAAGTTTATTTTACAATTTATTACTACTTGTAACGTTTTTATTTTTATAAAGAATCAAATTGTCTTGTGACTTTACTTCATAGCTAATACCAACTCGACGAGCTTATACGCATAATACTTGCAAATAGCAAAAACATTACATTTTAAGTACTTCACTTGAAGTATCACTACTTAATATGTTCACTAAGAAAGAGCCTTTTACAAAAACGAACAACAAGGCCATTACCCTAGTAATTAAGATTAAGAAGGTTTTTAATAACCCTAAAGTTAACCCCCTAAATAACTTTCACGGCGATTAATGTAAGCTTAAATAGTTCATTTTTTAATGCAATATATACTTAGCTTTTAATAATAATAAGTTTCAAAGATAAAAATTACTAAAGGTCTTATGAATAGTCTTATTTCTAAGAAGTGCCGCAGCTTATTAAATTAAGCTAGCCTTAACTAACTACCTTACTAATCAAGCATTAAGCGAAGCTTGTTTTATATTCATAATAAAAAAAAGCAAAGTCATTTTTAAAACTTTTATTAAATTTATAACTATTATAAAAGTTATCTTTAGTAATCTTAATAAGGTTAAGCAAGCTAAGAAGCATTTATTGGAAATAACTTAAAAAAGCAATATTTACGATTACACAATCGAATTCCAATGCTATGCAATAAGATTAAAATAAACAAATAAAGCATTAAAAGCCTAGTATTATTAAAGCCTTAAGAATAATATTAAGAATAAGCTTTCTTAGGCATTAAAAACAACTACTTTAAACGCCTTAATTAAAATCGCAATTGAAATTAATAATCGCATAAAAAAGCAATAGCGCAAGCAAGGAGGTTACTTTGCCCTTATCTAATTTTAAAAACCGCAGTTTCCTTAGCGTTATAAAAAGAAACAAAGCTCTTATTAGCCTAGCGGTGAAAAAAGAAATAACTAAAAAAATTATCAAATAAATAAAGCCAAGAAAAGCAAAGGTAAATAAATAAAAAAACAAAAGAAAAAGCGAAAACAGCGCAAAAAGGATTTGTGCTATAATTGTAGCAAATCAAGACACCTCGCTTAAGACTACTCTCAAAAGAAATCAAGTGAGACGCTTCGACGCCTAAAACTAGTCAAGTAAGAACTCAAGTATTAAAAGGCTGCTATCGCCAAATGAGATTCGCAAGTAACTCTTTGCAATGAAGACTATACGAAACTCTTTAACGAGAAATAGGCCCTTAACAATGAAGAAGTTAGGTTATTGAACTTAGAGCAAAAGAATTAAGTTCTCTAGTATAAGAATATGAACGATCATAGTTATAACTCGCTGTCATCTTTAAATAAGATTTGGATTTTTAATAGCTTTGCTAACAGCCAAAGAGTGTGATATTAAGAGAAATTAACTCTTAAAAGCAAGTTGTACTTCACTAAAGTTAATCAAACTCACAACTACTTAAAATATTTAAAGAAATGCGTTATTGTTTATTAACACAATAAAATCATAATCTTTTAAAAAAACACTAAAAACATTAAGGTCAGGCCAAAGCGCTATATAGCCAACATGCAAGAGGCAAGGGAATTCTTTGTGCCAAAACTATTAAATGATTATTTTTGAGTTAAGAATACATGAGAAATCCTCTAAGAAAACGAGAATGAGCGCTACTAAAGAAAAAAACAATAGCCTCACGAACCACCATTGTTTCATTGTATGAAAGTTAATAAGATTTAAAAACTAATAGTTTTCAAAGTAAAAACGCTTTATACTTTAATTAATTATAATAATAAGTTGTAATATTAAATGAACAAAACCACGAGAAAAATGATTAAAGAATAAAAACAATATGCTATCATAGCACCAAAACGCTTAAAGTTAATAACAACAAAAAAAGCAAACTAGTTAATTCTTACTATTTCCCTAGCCAGCATTGAGACTAAAGCATTGATTAACTCAGAGGCCATAGGACGCTTTATGAACCCAGTCTTTATTAAGAAATGAAATATTTCCACTATTCAAAACCCTAAGCTATACCGACTTGCGCTGCTTAATAAAAAAGATATAAGAGAAAACAAATAAGTTTGCAAAAAAACCAATGAGATTATAATGCAAGTTAAAGACCACTATAAGGTACTTTACTTTAATATTGTACTTATTAAGAAATATAATATAGTATTAAAAACCTTGTAATTACATAGTTATAACCTTAACATAAATTGAGTGATTAAGACGATTAAGTTTGATAACTATTACTACAAACGCAATTAACTTTCTAGCAATAAAGAGACTAGCGCCGTTTTCTTAAAGATAACGCCAATGAACTTTAGCTAAACGAGTTGAACTCCTAGTTAGCCAAAGGCTAAGAATTAACTCAATTAATTGGTTAATATATAAAAACAGTTGCTTGTATTATACAAGAAGTACGCAAGAATATTTAAGGACTCTTAAGACATAAGGGCTTTATCAAAACATTAGTCATAAGACTACAAAATTAACTTTAAAGAAGAATTTATGCTTATCGCAAAAAAACTTTGCTATTATAACTACGCCACCACGAGAACGCTTAAGAAATAGTATAAGCAGAAAGTAAAAAAAAAATGGCTTCAAAAGTTAAAATCGCTTTGCGCCGTTAATATATTAATTGCTAAGAAATCAAGAGATTCTAAGGAAAGACCTTGCGATAACTTTCGCATAATTAATAATGAAATAATAAGAAATGTATACCCTTTGCCAAACGCGCAATTCTTGCGGAATTAGTTAGCCAAAGCAAAGATATACATTAAACTCAATTAGCGTAATACATTTAATTTGATTTAAATTAAAAAGAAATATAAATGAAAAACGGCTATTATCTTACCTTTTAGCTTGTGAAAGCACACGGTTATATTATTTAAACTTACGAACGCACTTATTACTTGCTAAAGACAAAACAATAAGATTCTTAGGAATTATATTAAAATAATAATTATTTATTACTTAAATGATATCCTTGTATTCTTAGAGTATTTTAAGCAGTATAAGAAACACGTTTAATAAGTTATGAAAGCCTTAATAAAAGTGGACTCTTAATTGAAGCTATCGAAGTACCAATTCTTAGTTAAATAAGTTATTTTCCTAAGCTATGTTATACGCTTAGGGGAGATAAGCATTAATCCTAAGAAAATCAAAGCCGTACATAAATGAGAGTCGCTAAAGAACGTCAAAAATGTATAATTTTTATTTAGAATTCGCTAACTTTTGCTAATAGTTTATTCAAGGCTATTCAAAAATCGCAAAACTTTTTATTAACTCAAGTTAAAAAAGAATACCCTTTGACTAGAACAGCAAGTGTAAGAAGGCCTTCAACGAATTAAAAGGGAATTTATTAAGGAATTAATACTTCGCAGCTTTAATGAAGAAATAAAAAGCATTATTAAGACTAATGCTTTTAATACTTGCATTAACGCAGCACACTTGCAGCGAAATAAGAAGAGACGACTACACTTAATAGCTTACTACTTTAAGAAGATATTCTTAGCTAAGTAAAATTATAACATTTATGAAAAAGAACTCATGGCTATCGTTAAAGTACTCAAGCACTAAAAAACTTACTTGCAAAAAGCCAAATTCTTAGTTATTATTTACACTAATTATATAAATCTTTGTATCTTTATTACTACTAAGGTTTTTAATAATCAAAGGTTAACTAAGTGGGCTAAGAAACTTGCCTTATTTAACCTAGTTATTAAGTATATCTAAGAAAAGAACAACGCTTGCGCTAATGCGCTAAGTAAGTTGCTAAGCTATAAGAATAATAAAGTTTATAAAGAAATCGCCTTGCTAAAACTACTTAATAATGAGAACATAATACTCAACATACAAGAAGTAGTAGCAATTAAATCAGTTTCGAAGAATTCTTAGCACAATACCCTAAAGGCAGCCTAGTAAAGAAACAAGTTGTTGCTAAACCAAACTAAGAAATTAATTTAATAAAACATCATTAAAAACGAAATTATGCGCGTTAATGAAAAAAGTATAGCTTTCGCTTAGTTTAGCCAAAACATACGTTAAGAAGCAATATAAGCTTTTCGCGCATAAACACTAAAAAATACATAAAACGTACCTTAAGATTTCAAGGGACTACTAAAGCAAGGGACTTCGCGGCGTAGTTAAAAAAGTAGTTCAAAACTGTAATACTTGCATTAAAAACAAGCCTACTCGACACGCACCTTATAAGTAGATAATTACAATACTTATACTACTCAAATCTTGAAAATTCATATCATAAGACTTCATAAGGCTATTATCACTATTAAAGAACTTAACCACGAAAGTTAGTTATAACATAATACTAATTATTATAAAAAGACTTACTAAGTACATAACTTTTATACTAATTAAGCAAATCTTCACAACTAAAGACTTAGCATAAGTTTATCTTAAGAAGATAGTATTTAAGCATAAAATGCCCAAAGAAATCGTATTAAATAAAAACAAGTTGTTTACGTTAAAATTTTGAAAAGTCTTAACGGTCTTCTTAGGAACCAAAAAAAAGCTATTAATTGCTTTTTATTCTTAAACTAATAAAAAAAATAAGCAAATGAATTAAGTTATTAAAGTATACTTGCGTTACTATATTAATTATTACCAAAACAACTAGGTAAAACTCTTACCACTAATCAAGTTTGCTTATAATAACTTGTTTATAAAAACCACTGAGATCACGCCTTTCTTTGCCAACTATAATTATGAGCCGCTAACTTATAAGAAACCAGTGAATATGAAAGTGAACAATAATACGACGCGTATTTAAGTTCAAAATATTAAAAAACTTTACTAAGAATTATCTTAAGAATTGCAATTTGTAGTAGAAAGAAATGCGCACTATTATAACAAAGCATGTAGTTAAAAGCCAACGCTATAAGAAGAAGATTAAGTTTATTTTTTGCAAAAAAACATTAACACAAAGCGACTAAGTAATAAATTAAATTATAAGAAATTAAAACCTTTTAAAATCAAGAAAACTAAAAAACTATTAAATTATAAGCTTTAGCTACTTGCAATAATAAAGAAGATATTTCTCATGTTTTATATATTATTACTAAAGAGAGCACCACCAAAAGCATTGCTAGCCTTAAAAACAATCGCTAAACTAATTAACCTACTTGTGAAATATAATATTAAGAAATTATTAAATTATTAGTATTTTAAAAGGCAAGTTAAATATTTAGTAAAGTAATTAAACTACTTTTCATCTAAGAACACTTAAGAATTTAAGTTAACTCTTAACTGCCCTAAGAAGCTTACTAGTTTTTATTAATAAAACTCAAATTTGCCCAAAGTAAGTTCAAGAGGTTAAAGAAAAAGTCGGCCAATGAGTTAAACAAGAGGTCAACAAAGTTGTTAGGGCGCTTGGCGCTCGCCAGCTTAGTGGTTTGCTATGCCTTCGCCATTTTCCTTTTCTTCTTTTCTTTTTTTTTCAGCGCCTTCAAAGCATTAAGCTCTACTATTAAGTTAAAACCGGCGGTGATTATTTTTTGCTAATATTTATACAAAAAGCGTTTTTGTTTCTTAAAACAAAGAATTTTTGCTATCGCCTTCTTTTTCTTAGCGTTTAGTTTCTTAATTTAGGAGTTAAGATTTTCTTAGTTTTGCACCAAGAGCATTTAGTTTATTATGCGAACATTGCACGTTTTATTTAAACGAGCGCACTAACTACAGCGAAATAGCTTTAAGTTGCAAGACGACACGCATTTTTTGCATTTAGCATTTTCACATCTAATACAAGGTGCTATAACTTTCTTACTTAATTTAATTTATTATTTAAGAGCAATATAATTAACTCGTTTAATTAAGTATTTAAAAGGCATAATAAAAAAAAAACGATTGTAAATAGTCGTTGATATTTCTTTTGGCGTACTTAAGCGTAAAAACACACTAGTAACGAAAAAGAAATAATATCACAATTTAAGAATCACGTGTATCTTGGCCTTAAGGCTCGGTAGCTTCGTTGCACAAAGAAGCCAAGAATTATAAGAATCTTGAAAGCAATTGAAGTCGTAAAAATTAAGTAATTTTTAAAAGCGTAATTCTCAAAAGCTAAGAGGCTCTTAAGATCTTATTTGCCTTATAAGTGTTATATAAAGTAAACGACTTAACGACTAATTAACCCTCAAATCATGCGACCAAAGTCACGTGATTTGCTAGCCTGCTAAACGGGCTTATGAGCGCGCGCGCTTTATAAGCTGGTTAGCACAGCTTGCAACTAAGAAAAAGGTTTTATATAAACAAAGTAGTTTTTTAAGTAGTAGAACTTTGTGCTTAAATTTATATAGCAAATTTACTTTACAATTTACTACTACTTGTAATGTTTTTATTTTTATAAAGAATTAGATTGTTTTGTAACTTTACTTTATAGCTAATATCAACCTAACGAGCTTGTACGCATAATACTCGCGAACAACAAAAACATTACACTAACTACGTATTATCAAATTTCACTTTAGTATTAGTAATACACTCATGAAATGAGTTATTACTATTATTTGAGGGTTTTAAAGCTATTGAATTATATACGAAGCCGACTTAATGATTATAATATATTATGAATTTATTAATCTTAGATTAAGCAAAATCATTAGTAAATCTTACTAAGATATACACTAAGCAGCTTTAGTATAACGAAGACAAAAATCACTTAAATAAAAAACTTCATATTTTCACTAACTTATATTAGCAAGTATTAGTTAAAACTATAATTTGAAATTAAACTTTTTTGTTAATACTACGAAACAAAGCTAGTTTTTATTACTATTAATATCTTTAAAATAAAAGATACTTATTTAATAAGCTTATTAAAACAACTCGTGATTATTTTAAAACTAAGAAGAGAATTAATAAGTTTCTTAGCTAGTAATTTAGTGTGATTTTTTTATTGTTTTAAGAAGAGCCTTACTAAAAAAAGAAGTTGTTATTAACTAAGTTAAAAAACTTTGAGAAAAAGCTGCAAAGTATTTAGTTGAGTATAAAGAATAACTATTAATTGCACTATGTTACGTATTTCTCTCGATAATAAGTAATAACTTATATAATTCTTGTGAGACGTTTATACACGATGCAAAAACACTTAATTGTAATATTATAACGTTTTTGCTATTCGCGAGTATTATGCGTACAAGCTTGTCGAGTTGATATTAGCTATGAAGTAAAGTCACAAGATAATTTAGTTCTTTATAAGAATAAAAACGTTACAAGCAGTGGTAAATTGTAAGATAAACTTGCTATATGAATTTGAGCACGAAGCTTTACTACCTAAGAAACTACTTTGTTTATATAAAACCTTTGCTTGGCATGCGAGTCGTGCTAGCCAGCTTGCAGAGCTCGCTGCTAACTCGCGAGCTCGTCTCGCAGGCTCGCATATCACGTGATCCTTGGTCGCAGGAACCCGCGTGCTAAACCCTAGTACTGAGATTACATAACATAGGAGAGTACTACGGTGACTAAGAAATCCTAGGTGGGGGGTTCTTCTAAGAGCCCTTTTTTCTTAGAAGACTTCTTTTAGAAGCGGGCTTCTCCCTGAGCCTATGGTCCCTCGACACCTCTCGCCTAGGAGTCCCCGGACCTCAGGACAATCCTCCTAAGAGCCTAAGGCTCTTAGGCCGATTCGTGACACCAACTTCGCGCCATACGCCTGAGAACTGTTATGCAATCAACAAAACTAAGCGTATTAAGCATAAGAAAAAAACTAATAAAAAGTATATATCGTACAAAAAGTACATAGTTAATAAGAAGAAAAATAAGAAATTTAGTAGTAAAAAAAAAAGAAAAACAAATTTGCCAACGACTTAAAAGATAAGATCTTTAGATTAGCAATTTTACTTATTTTCTAAGCCAATACATTAACTTCTACGCTTATAATAACTACTTTTACTTCCCAAAAGAAATCCCAATGATTATATAACATAAAAGCTACTAAGCATGTGTTTAATAATATATTTAAGTTTATTATTTACACAACTAAAACTAACTTACGATTAATGTTAACGATAAACGAACTAGCTAAACTTAATAGTATTAGCATATGTGTGCTTAGAATAATCAAATTCAACGAAATCATTAAAGTAATATACTACTACAATACTTTGTATATGCCTTAATTACTTGTGTGCTTTTATTCTAAGTACAAATTAACCAAATTAAATAATTACCACTAGTACAATAAGCTTTTTACTTTATCTAATAAAGAGATTTGTACGATTAATAATAACTTGTTTCTTATTAAAGATATTTCGCAAAGCTTTAAGTATAATATTATACTCGGCTTAGCTTTTTCAATCGTTATTAAGTAAAGTCAATACAATATTAAGCTTTAGCATTGTAAAATAAGTCACGTTAGCTTTAATATTATTAGAAACACTTAAAGCCTAATTAACGGTATGAAATTCACGAAAATCAAAATTGATAGAATTCGCTTTTGTACTTCATGTAAAAAAGAAAAGCCTATGAGAAAAGTTAATAAAGTATTAGCGCGCGCCAAACCAATACACGCTTTATACGAAATCAACGTCGATGTAGTTCAAATTACGCTTGTAGGCTATAATGGCCATTAATACGCTTTAATATTCAGCTGCTTAGTAATCTTCGCTAAGTGGTTAATAACTTATTTTAAGAAGTTCGATGCATTTCTCGCAAATCAAAAGATAATTAAGATAATTAAAACTCAATACAATCGAAACATTAAGCTATTTAAACTTAATAGTAGCAAAAAGTATAATCATTTGCAAATAAAGAAACTAGCTAATTACTTTAAAATACTAATTAAGGAATTAATATTAAATACTTCAAAGCAAGACAAACAAGCAAAGCGCTTTATTTAGACTATTATGAAAAAGACTCGTATAGTAATAATTAACCAAAATATGCCAGAATTACTATGACTAAAGGTTCTTAATGCTATAATACATATTACAAATTATATCTTCACAACTACTCTCGAAGAAAAGACTTTATTTGAAGCCTTTTAAGATAATATCAAACTAGGAGATAATTACAAGCTATTAATTAAGCACTTACGAGTAATTAAATGTTTTATTTACGTATTAATTAATAAGGAAAAAAAAGTTTAATTTCGCAAAGTAGCTTCGAGAGTTGAAAAAGGCATTTTAATTAGCTTTAAAAGTCGAAATATTTACAAATGCTAAGTTAATAACAAAGTTATACGCATCTTTCATGTGCAATTTAACGAAGATAACTTAATTATAAAACTTTAAAAAAAAGACGTTATATCATTACCTTGCGCTAAGAGTAATTTACAAGAAAGCGCAAGTCAAAACAACGACATTAAGAAGCTGCTAAAACATAAAAATAAACACCAAAACTAGCATTAAAAGCAAACATTTAATGATAATTCAATATCTTGTGATCTTAGTGTTACAATCACTATATTCACTCGATGCAAACACAAGATGCGCAAGGTGATCTCGGATAATCAAGAAGTAGGTGTATTACGTACGATTGAAGACAGTGACTAAGTATGAGTAAAAATACTATCTTAAGTTGAGCACGAAGCTCTTATTTAATATCAGTTCGTGCCAGTCTTATATAAAACCTTTCATGCTACGAATCCCCTTGAATTATCGTGATCCCTAAGGATTCAAATTACCATGAATCACTACAAGCCGTTGTAATTTACCACGTGATTTGGTTCGTGTCTTGGCTTCTCTGTGTAGTAGAGCTACCGAGCCTCAGGGCCAGGACGCACGTGATACTTCCTACCGAGTAGGTTCGTAATACTTAGCTTAGTAATTAATTTTAACGATTATGAAGTTAAATTTAATTATGAGAATATTAAAGTTAATGCTTTAAAGGTATTAAAGAAATAACAACAAGTACTTGAACTTAAAAAAAAGCGTAGTAAATTCGCAAAATCTAAGAACAAGATATAATAATATGTTTTTAAATTAACTTGCTTAAGTAAAGCGTTAAATTTAGTTAATAATAAATCTTCTTATGTTTTCACTTAATTAAAAAATAAGAGTAAAACCAAGCTATATTAATAAGCTTATTATATCACCATGATAAAATCACCGTTTATGAATAATTCAACCAAGCTAAACGAAGCAATGAAGCGCTTTCATTGGCTCAAATGAAAAGAAGTAATTATTAAGAAATATCGCTTTCTTTAAGCAAAGAGCACTTGAACTACTATAAGTCGTTTGAATGCTTCATTTGGCTTTACGATTCTTAGTTCACAACTAGTTTTTAAAACAAAAAGATTAAAAAATAGCTTTATTAAAAAATATAAGATATGTTTAGTTGTGCAAAATTACACACAAAAATATAACAAAGATTACAATCAAACCTACGCAAAAGTATGCAAATTCGCAATATAAAAGCTTGCTTTAGCTTTAGCCGCTTTATACGACTTAGAAGTTGAACAATACAATGTTGAAATCTTATTTCTTAATAGCAACGTCGATTTTGATATATATGTTAAATCTCCGCTAAGATGAAAGGAAAATAAGAGAATTTTAATCAACGACAACTACATGAAGTTAATTAAGGCTTTGTATGATTTAAAGCAGTTCTCACGCTTGTGGTAAAAGAAGTTACGCACGAAGTTTGCTAAAATTAAATACGTTTCATTAAAGACTAATAATTATGTATACATTAATAAAAAAACTAAGATATTAATTATCACTTACGTTGATAATTTTCTAATTATTAGAAAGGCAAAACTAACTTTTAAGGCCTTTAAGAAGAAAATTCTTATGCTGTTTAAGATTGTTTCTGCTAGCCCAGCTCGATATTTTCTAAAAGTTCGCATTGTAAGAGACAAAGAAAAAAAGACTATTTCCTTATATTAAAACGCTTATATTAATAAAGTATTAAATCGATTTGGCATAATCAACTGCAAAAGCGCAATTACGCCATTTGCATTGAGTGCCGAAGTTTATATAATCAAATTCACGAGAAAAGCTACTCGACAAGATATCAAGTTATATTAACAAATTTGCAGCTTCTTGTAATATTTGGCACATACGCGATGAGATCTGCAATACTATTTGTTTGTACTAGCTTAATTTCTCACCAACTCATCACCTCAACATATTGCTAGCGCTAAGAAAGTTCTTCAATATCTCTAAGGAACTAAATTCTATACCACAACTTATGATGAAGATATTACCAACGTAAAACTCATAAAGCTATATAATTATTGCAATTCTAATTGAGCAAGCTTACGTATGGGATGTGTTTCTTATAGCGAAGTCGTTTTCTTCTTAGCAAGAGGTATATTTAGTGCGATTTTCAAGCGCCAAACTACGATAGCTTTAGTCTTTACGAAAGCTAAGTATATTGCCATGTGTGCGTTCGCCAAAGAGGCATCATGAATTCGCCAAGTTTTAGCTAAAATAAGCTATAAATAATCGAATTCTTATAGCATTAAGATAAACTGTGATAATTAAAGTGTATTGTCGCTATTAAAGAACCTCAAATTTCATTAGTGTACTAAGTATATTGATATTAAGTACTATTACCTACAATAAGAGGTAGTCAAAGGTTATTTAAACTTATGGTACGTTCTTTTAAAGGAAAATACCGCCAACGGCCTCACGAAACTCTTAGGTTCTTAAGATCTTAAGAAATTTATTAGAATACTAAAGTTAACGATTTTACACCTTAATTAAAAAGTGCTTACACCACTCAAAGGGTTCTCATTATCATTAGCTATTGTGGTATGCGTAGAAATAAAGAAAATTTCGCATATGAAGACTTTGTCGTATAACTAATCAACATGTGACCTTAACATTTCGTCAACGTACGTTAATTCAAGGGTGTAGTTGCTTTCAAAGGTGCATTTTTCAAAAGTGTTAAATCATGAACTAAAGAGCACGTTGTTGCAATGCCTTTAGAGGGGTGTGTTGCAAGTTTAAGGTCACGAGATAGTTAAAAGAATGAATAACTGAATTATTCGCGCTAGTCAATAGCCAAGCCTACTTATAACTCTTCACATTTTCACTTCATAGCTTTTAATTAAAGCCAACCAACTCAATCAATGCTTTATTGTTTCTTAGCTGTACGTGAATATATCTTGCTATACTTTTTTTTGAAAAAATTATTAAGTATTTAAGTAATTTAGTGCAAACGCGAGAATTAACAAGCTATGATGAACGCAGCTAATTCGCCACGTAATAACGCGAGAAGAAATATTTAAAGCGTTGTTTAAAAACCTTCACTTTTTAGTCAACTTGTAATACAATACAAAGCGTTTAACTTTTGCGCACTTTTCAATTAGTGATTGTGAATATACCAAAGCGGCTTTTATTTTAAAAAAAAAAATTTCAATAATTGTAAAAAGTACACAAAAAAAAGTAATATTAATATAAGTAAAAAACGTAATATACTAAGAAAAAAGCTATTAAATAAAAGAGTATAAAAAAATATTAAAGTAATGAAAAAGCAAATAATTATAAAACTCTCAATTACTTAAGCAAACAAAAAGACTTTAGTTTAGTTTTGTGAGTGATTTGAAAATGTAAAAAAACGATATTTTAAAGTCGTTAATAAACAATAGTATTACGATCTCTTGAGCCTCGTATCTTAATCGAAACGAGCTCGGCATTGCTTATAGCATCGCCTTAGCAACGCGATTATAACGCTAAGCTTAATTGAAAGAACTTAGTCGCGAGAATGCAATATGCTAGTGTAAATAGCGCTCGATTATATTATGCTCAATCGAGAAAGGCTAAGAGGCCCTCTCATGTATTTATAATTGAGCTTTCTTTTATAAAAAGCTTTTTTTTTCTTCTTGTTTTTTCTTTTCGATTTTAAGCGTAGCATCAAGCTCAAATACAAAGCTAAAGTTTATTCGTCGTATTAACTTCTTGCTAATCGTAACAAGTATATTATGCTTAAATATTACCTCTTTAAGATAAACCTATGTTAAGTTTTTAATCGTAAAAGTTTATTTAACTAATACAAGAGTTATGTACTTAGTAAGCCTTTTTATAATAATTATTAGTATTGAGATATTAATAATTTTATCCTCGTTTCTGAGGTAGTGTGGTTGCTGTTTTACCAACCCTTTTCACCTCGCTTAAGTGCTTAAATATTAAGCTAAGAGCTTTAACGCATTAAACCACACGCCGCCTTAAGCACTCTCTAACCGACAACTCCCCCTCGCTTATTTGAAGTCAACGATTATAACCCTTAGAACAGTGAAGGTTAACCACAACCCAAAGATTATCCACATAAGCGGCCTTAACACCTTGTTAAGGATGTATTTAAATCATTGGTCTCGCCGTTGTTTTTCTCTTATTACTCTTTTTACTCATTGTCTTCTTATCATCAAATTCTTTTTTCTCCATTTCAATTCCCGTACCTTTTTACATTCCTAAACTACTAATTAAGAATTTATAAACTCGCACAATCAACGTATCGCTAGACTAGTTGCACATCGTAACAAGTGCTTTTAATTCCTTAAACACTATTACCTCACACTCAAAGCTACCAAGGAAATGAAGTAGTATAAGTAGTATAAAGCAACACAACTTAAGATTAACTTTTTACGAAGTCGTAAATAATTCTCTTCCCAAAACGATATTGTTTTTAATCGTTTAAGAAGTTTAACATTGTAATAATTAACAATTCTCGTTGTATCCTTAGTATTACCACCAAGTAACAGCATATCTCTTCCACCACAAAAGCTGCCTCGACGTCACGCCTAGCTTAGGACTCTTTACCATAACCATTATAAAACCCCCTCGTTGGATTTACTTGGTGCTGAGAATCCTTAAGCAATCAAACAGCAGGCCAAGAAAAGGCAGAAGGTGCTCATTTCTGATGCCAACGACTCCAGCGCCGCCTCTGATGCTGACTCCGATTCCGACTCTGAGTCTAACTCTGGCTACAGCTCCAACCGTTACCTCGATTCAAAAGCCGAGCATTATCGGAAGATCAGGGCCAAGTTCGTAGTCGCCGGCCCAAATCTAGCAAACCCCTATAACAAGACAAAGGTAATAATAAAAACAGAAAAACAAATATAAAAACTATAAGTCGCTATTATCGTTTAACATTATATACCTGCTAATAGCGGTACTTTAGGCATTGCAAGAAAATAAGGAAGGGAGATTTAGTGGCTGCTCTTAAAGGTGCAATCGCGGAAGACTTTAAGACGTTTCTTGTTTGGCGGAAGAAAAGGAAGAATTCGCGTATTAAGAGGCAAGCAACCATGTCCACGTATTGGCACGTACTCAGCATGAACTACCAACGCACAGCAAAGCGCTACATGAATGAGGGGATTCTGGCAAACCTTTGCAATATTTGTTGCTAGTCTTTTTTAAGAAATTAATAATACTAATAAATTTATAGTGGATTCTTATATTCGATCTTAATGATTTAAAAGTCGAGAAGTTTGCCTTATACGTAGAGGACCTGTGTGTTCTTTAAAACGGTCTCTGGGTTTGTGATCAAGAGAAATTTCCTCATGAACAACTCCAAGTGCAAAAGTCCCCGATTAACATTTTCGCTGGCTGTACGTTTACAAGGCTTGCGGCTTTGGTTGAGAAGATACCCCTCTTGTACGAAGATATTGAGTTTCAAGTCTTTTCTCCCTTAATAAAAGAACGGCGGCTTGCTGTACGGCTTATCCTTAACCTTCAACACATTAAGCGATTAAGTGGAAAAAAGAAGCCGTAAGTGCATATTTATTTTCCTTTTAATGCTTGCTTAAATTGTTTAATCTTATATAAGAAAAAGTTTACGTTTCGTGATAATAAAAGCATAATTTACTGCCTAATTATATTCATTATGACTTTGGCTATTGCAAACAATGCATTTAAGAATAAATTCACATTACTATAATAAATTTATAATCTTATTATTTTGAAAAGAACAAATTATATTTGTTTAAAATAAAACGACGACTAAGCAAAACAACTTATTTTTCGCAATATTAAGCATACGCTAATCAAAGCCTAGATATTAAAAACGAAATCATTTACATACGAGAAGTATTAATACTACTTTATTTATCTTGGTCGCACTTATTATTTCAAGAAATAACTTCAATGATATAACTTGCAAAGAAAATTTAAGAAACAATTAAATAGTAAGAACAATCTTTTGTGTGACCCTTACCAATACAAATTTACTAAATGCAAATAATATAAAGGCACTAACCCCCAAGGAGAGAAGACACGCCATGGGAAATAGTGAGAATGTATATAAACAACATTACATGCTCTTGTTTATTAACGCCAATTATCAAGCTATTTACCTTGAAATTACTCGCCGTGAGAATCTTATTTGAGCTGTTGACCACCTTAAACGTTATAATGATGCCCCGAATAAGCTGAGTAACACACAAAAAAAGGAGATTTTAAATTATTCATATATCTTAAAAAAGATAAAAGCTTGGAAAAGCTAGGTGCTTAAGATAAAGGAAGACGGCTACCCTAAAATCAAGGCAGCTAAGGGTACATTTTAATATAAGAAACACCACGAAGCTTAACGCAAGATCAACTGCAAGAAAAACAAATTAAGAAATGAGCTACTTAACAATGCAATTAACAACTTCCACGAAACTATTTACGTTAATGAAGTAGATTGCTAAATGCGGGGCATTCTTCCCAATATAAAAGTGCTTACGCCGTCGATTATCAAGTATAAGCTTAAGAAGCGGGCTACGGTGGCTAAGCTACTCTTTCAACCGCTTAATGGGCTTCATGAGGATCAAGTTTTCGATATACGAGTCCAACTTGTCCATGCTCTGGCCCAGCTCTGCCGCCGCCAAGAAACGCCTCGCCAGTTCAAAGCAGTGCAATTAAAACAGCATTCTCAAACACGCTCTTCGTATGCTAGTATAAGTACCAACGATAACGATGAGATTTCCCAGGAGAAAGGAGGTAACACACCAGCAGAAGTTCAGGGAACACAAACGGTGAACAACAAGCTACATACAAACTCCACATTATATTGCCCATTTTGCGAACAAGGTCCATTTTCACGCAAAGATGATCTGAGGAGGCACGTTCGAGTTCAGCATCTTCAAAGACGGTTGGCCAATAGTGGCTTCTTGTGTCCTTATAAAGAATGCTTGGATGTCATAGGTAATTCTGTACACTTTCTAAGCCATACAGCACGTAAGCATGAGGAGGGAAGATAGATGGTTGGATTGCACTATTTCTAGATTAAGGTAGTAGAATGCAAATGAAAAGAATTCCTCTTTAGTAACTCATTCATCCAAAGGTTTGCCCTCTCTGAAAAAGACCAAAAATCCACCAAGCACTGCCCCTGGCCTGCTGCGATCTCTGACCACCACGAAACGCTCCTCGAGGCGCTCCTCGAAGCCTGCCTAACCCTCATCGGCAAACACTCCAATCCGGAATCCAGGCGGCGCTGCATGTTGCTCCCTGGAGAAGTCTTGGTCTCTGTAACCCAGCGCGAAGAGCATGTCGAGATCTGGAAGTTACTTCAAATATTTGATTGCGGTCTTTTCATCCTCCCTAGGAAGTAGTGAGCAGTGCACTTTAACTTTGCCGATCATGGCGGTCATCAGCATTTTGCGAGCTTCTGCGTTCCACCACCTTGACGTGATCACGTCCTCACGAGAAGCCCCAGATCCCATGTCGGCGATGGCGAAGCTGGTGGTGGCTGTAGCGGAGAAGCAGGCATATGTTGGAAACTCTCGAGTAGATTCGGTTCTTGTATCAAGTCAATGGACGAGGTCAGAGGGTGATGGGAGAGACGATGAAGGAGGACAGGATGAGAAGACTTATGTATCGGTGTTCAGTACTACACCCTCTGCCTCAGATAACAAGCTTCTTCGTATCTGTTGAAGAGGACGTTGACCAACCAAGCGATGAGCGGATGTAACAACCCCCTCCCATGTCGACTCCACCAAGAGATTTTCCTTCTTCCCCCAAGATACGGCCAGCGCTAAAGGCCCACGCAACCAAATGTTAAGAATCCTAATCTTCGACATTCAACTTGAAAACAATGCTTCTTAGAGACTATCCATTTTAGTCTACCGCACATCCAAAAGAGTCACAGCACTGGACCAGTGCTGGCGGCCGTCGCGGCTCACTACTGGGCATCTACACCGCCTACCGCAAGAATAAAGGTTATTCTCAGCTGCAGGAGGAGTACACTTCCTTACTGTTTTGGCACCCACTCTGTCACAGGCTACTGATCAGGTGGACCGTGTGGGTATGGCACCGTTATACTTTGTCAACTCAATCTGCCTTGGATTGGGTTCCAATACCAGAAGTCAGCCTAGCCAGCAAGCTTGGCAGACTAAAGCATGCAGATCGTGGTCAGAGACGATACGTCAGCCTTCAAGGTGTGGAGGAGTTTACAGAGGTGAATCCGATATCTTACTTCGTCCATGCCCTAAGTAGAGGATTCCGTGATTGAGGGGCCCGTTTTCAATATCAGTGTACCAAAGCATGACAGCTGAATGCAGCGTTTGGCCCCTAAGCCACCACCTCCATCACCACTCAGATAAAGGAATCAATGGCCCGTTATCGCCGGACCATGGGAATAAATGATACAGCCATCATGGGGAGGTACTACCTTGGGTGTTCATTCCAATCAAAAGCTGAAGTGTGCATACATGGCCCTTGACCATGCATGGCCTGGGGAGTTCAAGGGTTGGTGGCAGATGGTTCAGTCGGCTGCTTTCTTCAGCCCCAATAATCCCAAGTGGGAAGCTGTAAAGCAGCACATTTATTTGTTCATTCGCTCCGGAAGTGCCTTTGTACTCTTGCCTTCGTACTCTTGCCTTTGTACTCTTAGCCTGCTAAAAGAAGACGGGCTTCGACATTGTCTTGGTACTGATGGCAGGCATGGCAGTTACAGTTCTGTCTGGATTCATCATGGTTCTTCAATCCTGACCGAAAGCTCCGCTCTGGTTGTTGATCCTCAATGTGCTTTCTACCGTAAGTTCCTCCAAATTCCAGCCACATAATATGCCACAACTAACTGCCTCTGCAGATACTTTCCTGAATTCTGCCAATTCCTCTTCCAGCCAAAACCTCGCTGGCCACCTGGGGGCGGATAACGACCCCGGACTCACAGAATTCTCATTCATTGTCTATGTTTTGATGCTGTCGCTAATCTTGTTCCTGTCTCGAGTTTCTACATTACAGAGCACATGAACAGATCTCCTGTTCCCATCATTATCACTGGGCTCTTGTGCTTTCTCTGCGCGGTCCAAGTCTTCCTTGCCAATCTCGTCAAATACAAAACATGGCCCATCACGTTTACAATATGGATTCTTCGTCATGGTAATGATGACCTTTGCTGGCTTGGGCGTTCACCTAACTGAAGTTGGAATGTGGAAGACACAACAATGGTGCGTGAACTCCTTGAATACCAATCCACCTTGCACAATCCTAACAATAAGCAGTTATTTGTCGTCATACCACAACTGGTTTCTGGACTCGATCATCAACGGTTCATGGGCTCCCGTCGGGTACACGAAGTTTACATCAAGAGCATCAACTACCATAGTGAGGGTTCATGTACAGTTTTAAAATTGGGGCGCGCTTCGGCGAGGTGTTGCTCGAAGTGTTATCTTGCTGCAACAGTCACAAAGTCACCACCATGCCATTACTGCAAGATCTGGGAGGAGCCTTGGTCCATGTTCTGTGAGCTTCGTTTCCAGGGCCTTATTAGCCAACAGTGCGGCGGTGTCTCCAAATCCCAAGCATCGAAGCGTCAGGAGAGGAACTGCGATTCTGGTTCCAGAATTAGAATTTCAACCCATTGAGCTGATATGTCTGTCAACTTCGTTGGACATGATCAATCTGGAAGGTGTGTGGGACGTCAAGCGCGGCTTCAGCCCTTGGTTGTTGTTAGAAATATGAGCTGTGCAGCGTAGATCTTAGTACCTGCGTACTTATGATCACGCCACCCTATTTCCCCTATTACTTTGTATGCTCTACCAGATAGAATTTTACATGCTTTTTTATCATGGTAGTAATTTTAATTATTTGAAAATTAACCTTAATACTACTTAGAATTAATTAATACTTGTTGTTATTAATTTAATACACATTATACATTATATACCTCATTTGCGAATCAAATTAAGCCTTTGCAATACTATTATTAAGTCAACTGTTAACCTTATCAACTCTCTACTATGCCTGTCGTATTAAAGTCATTGGAATTATTGATAAAGTTGTTAAAGTTGGTTTATGATAACTTCTACGAATGGAAGCTAGAGACTCAAAAGAAGCTTGCTGCCGCCAGAATCTCAGAATGAGTAATTAATCCTTTGGCATTACTAGTAATAGTGTCTCTTTAACTAGCTTGGAGAAAGGAGCAAAAGGAGGCTTGGAAAATCATCGTCTCTAGTTTTTTTATCGTTATGTTTAAGAAGTATTAGGATCTTATAAACGCTAAGGATATAAAGGTTCTTTGAGACTTAATTTAAGCTGTGAGAACCGCCTATTCGTTTGGAGCTTAACACATTGCTAATATTAAAGAAAAGCTAGCCAAAGAAGTTTACAACTCGTTCATTAAGAGTGCCAACGACTACGTCTCTCGTTTGCGAAAATACAAGCTTAGGCTTGCTAGCAACACTTATTCATTCACTAATGCTAATATCAAGGCAAAGCTAATTACATCACTGCCAAGGCTAAGAAATTGGAAAATAGTGCGCAGTGCACTTTAAAACAACCTTGGAGACTTGAAAGCAGTGCTTCATTAGCTGATTAAGTACCAATTGCAATGAAAGGACAAGTTGAAGGTAGTGCCGATTGCAAAACCAATTGCAATGGAAGCCAATTGGGTGGCGCATAGGGGCAGAGGCAGGGGCAGAGGCAGGGGCAGAGGCCATGGAGGCTACAGAGGCAAAGCTAAGGGTAGAGGAGGTTGGAGAAGTGAAAGAGCATTAGGGGACCATAGGGACGCATTAGGAAAAGTAAAAAAGACTGCAAAATTGAATAGGAACTAATACGCAAAGTGCAAGAAGTTTGGTTATTAAAAGCACGAGTGCAAAGGCAAAGAGGCAGCCAACGTAGCCGCAGATTAATTAAAAACCTTCAAACCTTGCTTTACGAATTGTACATACCTTACGAAAGAAGTGCAACAAGCCTACACCAGCATCACAACCGCAAATTAATAGAAATTTAACTTTAAAGCGATTAAATACTTCTTTGGTGTATATGCCAACTTTACAAGCCTTAAACGTTGAAAAGATAAGCAAGTAAAAACAGCCAACAACTAATATTCATTTGCAAAAGGCTATAAAGACGTGCAAATTAATAGCATAATACTACATAACATTTGGTATATACTTAACTTTAAAAGCACTAAGCTGCTATTAATTAGTGCACTTGCAAAAACGAAATTAGTACTATATTTAATAACACAAAGATAAAGTATTATAAGAACAACAACTTAATGCTTTTTGCAATGAAAATTAATAGCTTATACGTTTTGAACTTAAATACAAAGGCAAATACGTTGAAATTACTAATGTTAAAAACACACACTATGAAAAGCTTATATAACAACCAAAATTAAAAAACAATACCAAACTTAATACACAAACGACTTGGCTATATAAACTACTAAAAAATAATCAAATTGAAGGCAGTATCCGGATATAAGATAAAGCTTAAAAAGCAAATAATCCACAAGGGGAAAAAGAGCTGCAAATCATGCCTAGCTAGTAAAATAAAAAAGCATTTTACTAAAAAGACCAATATTAAAGCTAATACACTACTGCGCTGGCTACACGCCAATATTTCAGGAATTCAGTGCTAGTCAATTAAAGGGTACAAGTACTACCTAGTCGTAGTGAACGACGCAACACGAGTATGCTGGGTACGGCTACTTAAGGACAAAACAGCTGCTGTAATACAGCCGGAAATCAAGCTACTAAAGACTCAACTAGAGCTTCAAAAGGAACAGGCAGTCGTGTACTAGCGGACTGACAATGGCAAAGGAGAGTTTGGAAACGCCTTTATGCGCTGGCTACAGAAGCTTGGCATATAGTTAAAGCCATCGCCGCCATACAAACAGTCGCTTAATGGGGTATCAGAGCATTGAATATACCAATTGTCTAAGATCATTAGGTTTATGCTATACAACGCCAAACAGCCAAACAGTCTTTGGTGCTATGCCGTAGAGCATGCAGCTAGGCTTAAAAACAAGAGACCGACAAAGGCACTACCATATCAAGGGGTAGAAGGGCTAACGCCGCTGAAGGCATGAGAAGGTGCACTAGCTAATTTATCATATTACAAAGTATTTGGCGCAAGAGCATAGCCACTGAGGCCAAAGGCAATATTCCCTAGGAAGCTAGAGCCAAAAATACAGCTAAGGAAGTACATTTTAGTAGGGATGATTAGCTTACATACATATAAGCTACTAAATATGAAAAATCAATAGGAGTTGATCTCTGCTGACGTTAAATTTGACGAATACACTACATGGCTAGTTACAGGCAAAGCAGAGACAATGGCAAAACCTCCAAAGGTTGGAAGGCCAGCTAATGGAGCTGAAAGACCTCTAATGGGGAGGCCAGATGCTGAAACAGGCTCTGCAAGAAGACCTCTAATGGAGAGGCCAGACGCTGAAACAAGCTCTACAAGGACACCAATTCAAAGACCTCTAGTAGAGAGGCCAGCACGTGATGCTAATGCGCAAAGGTAAAGAAGTAGTACTACGCAGTCGTCTGATTAGCGACTTGCTAACCTTTCTTCTAAGCCTACAGAGTCTAGGTATGAACGACAGCTGAAGCCCAAACGCGTGTATGAAGAGTTAATTACAGCTCTTAGAGCTGAAGGCGCGATTGCACTAATTTAAGACTTAGTTACGCTAAAGCAAGCTTTACAAGAAAACAAAGCTAAATGAATGCGCGCAATTAAGGAAGAATACAGTGCTTTGCGCTTTACTAGGATATACGAAATACAATATGGAAAATCTCCAATTGGCAAGAAACTGATTACGTCAAAGCTAGTATTGCGCAATAAGCTATACTCAAATGGGTCTTTTGCACGCAAGAAAGCTCGTATTACAGCCAGAGGTTTTGAGCAATAGCATGATAGCGACTACTTTGATACGTATGCCAGCGTACTACGATTAACGATACTTAGAGTACTGCTAGCCTTAGCTGCTTATTGCGACTACGAAGCTGACTACGTTAACATTAACACCGTGTTTTTAAACCCGATGTTGAAGGAGGAAATATACATGAAGATATCATAGTTTTTCGTTGAAATAACACACTTAAAGTTGCAGGAAAAAGGAAATGCATACTTGAAGCTTTTGCGAAGCCTTTACGGCTTAAAACAAGCACCTAGGGAGTAGTGGCTAATGATAAAAAAAGCCATGAAGACTACATTTGGTCTTGCACAATTAAATACAAATCCAAATCTCTTTATTTATCAAGGCAAAGCTAAAAAATCATACGTACTTATCTTTGTTAATAATATACTAATTATAAGGCCAAAACAACACGTTAATTACTTCAAGAGCCAAATTTTGGAGACATAAAAAGGCAAAGACCTAAGAGCTGCGATTATATTTATAAAACTTCAAATCTCACGAAATCGGCCAGCTAAGATGCTTACAATACACCTATCACTTTACACGTCAAAAGTGCTAAAAAGGTTTAGTATGGCAAATGCGAATGAGGTCAGCTTACCAGCAACTGCAGGCACAGTACTATGGAATAAAGATAACATAGCTCAGCTGAATGCTAAAGAGACCTCACTTTATTAGCAGATTACAGGCTCAGTTATTTACCTCTTAAATTGAACGAGGCCAGACATCGCATACGTCGTCGTTTAGCTAGCACGGCATATGGCAAAGCCTACGGAATTGCACCTACAGCATACAAAGCCTCTCTTACAATACCTTGAAGCTACGATAAACCACGGAATCACCTACGATGAAGAAAACACGACTAATTACATCATATTTAATTGTTTTACAAACGCGACTTGGGGGACTGAAGGTGATCAAAAGTCAATTCAAGCATAGCTAGTTAAAGTTAACAACGCAATTACCAGCTGGTTTGCTAATGTTCAAAAGTTAACAGCCCTTAGTAGCGAAGATTTAGAGATAATGGCTACTAGCGACGAATTAAGGGAAATAGTATGAATGCTAAAATTATGAAAAAACCTAGGAATCACCCCTACAAAGCCTCCAACTCTTTACCTTAATAACATAAGTACTAAATCACTTACTAAGGAGCGCAAATTTACACCAAAATTTAAGTATATTAATATTCGCCACTTTTACATTCGCAATAACATGGTGTTAGCTAGGAAAATGATTATATAACACGTACCAGGGAATAATAACATAGCAAACGCGCTTACAAAGGCACTGCCAAGCTCTACTTTTGAGAAATACAAGGGTTATATGAGTTTATCATCGAAGGGCTAGAAACGAAAGCTACACAAGAATGAACACATCTGAAGGCTACAAGGAAATGCAAACACACGAAAGACTTGGAGATAGTCAATTAAAGTACTCTTGTACTATAACGCAAGCAAGAATACTGCGGGGTAGCTGAACTTCCTTTAAGAGGGAAATGTAAGCGCCATATGGGCTGGGAAAGCCATATTACAAGAGTTAATAAAGCCCAGGAAACCCAAATGCAAGCCTCAACGTCAGGAATACGAGCTCAATTAAAGAAGCTCAGTTGAAGAGCTAAGAATACTGTATTATTAGTTAGAATTCAATATGGAGCTTTAGAGTAGGGGGCATGTTAGAAATATGAGCTGTGCAGCGTAGATCTTAGTACCTGCGTACTTATAATCACGCCACCCTATTTCCCCTATTACTCTGTACGCTCTACCAGATAGAATTCTACATGCTTTTCTATCAGTTGTCTCAATGCCCAGGTGTGCTAACGCGGGCTTTGCATTAGCGCGCATACGTAGGAGCGTCTTGTGATCTGCCAAGAGCAAGATGGAACTTGCAACATCAAATCTTCCGCAAAACAGGCATTAGTCTTAAGCCTGTATCTTGGAATTTAACTAGATAGATCCGTATTCGCCAAATATAGGAATTTTCTCTGGTCATATATCAACCTCGTGGTTTCGTCTCAATGAGTTTCATTGCCCACTTTCCCTCCCTACTCTGCATCGCTGCTCACATGCGTTCCTTTTTCGCCGTCAACATGGGCCTCTTCACCGCCTTACCGGTCGTTCTTCATATTGGCAGCTGTCCCAGAACTTGCTCTGTGCGTGTTTGCTTTACGAGCAGAGAGATTCAAACTTACAGGTGTGATGGTGATACTTGTACGTTATCACATATGCCATTCTACTTCGTACACTAACCTCGACAGTTCCAGAGTATTGGGTCCCAAAGACTCGTGCGAGATGGTCTACCAAAGCCAAGCCCTAACCATCCCTTCGATGCCCGGCTCCAAAACATCACATTTGGCACATTTCAATGTTGTCTCGGATTCGCTACGCACACGGACTGCCAACCATTGCCGGTATACCTCACGGCGCTGAATGTTCCTCTGGGGTCTGCGACGAGAATCAAGGATGTATATGCTCTCAAGGGCATTGCGTCGGGAATAACTCACACGTCGCTGGCCTGGGCAATTGTATCTACAGTGATGCTTGTTGTCACTGTAGCAGCTATATTCTCTTCTCAACGCTTTACCTTTATGCAGCGCCTCCGTCCCTATGGCATGCTACTGAAGTTTTTTGTTGTTTTCTGGAGCATTGCTATCTACTCTTTCCTTATGCTCCTTATAATCTTCATGCGACAGGCATCATGGGACTTGCGCGATGTCGTTGGTATTAAGGTTTTGAATGGGCAAGTCGCAGGGCTGAGTTTTGGTGCTCTTTGTTACAGACTTGTTTTGTCCTTTTGTACGTCGTTTATTTGCAATTGGAACTTCACGTAATTACAGCAACTCAATCCAAGGTAGCACTTGTCTTCCTCCCTCTAATTTTGCCCAACGGTCTGTGCTTTGTCAAATATTGCACCGCCTGGTCAAATGTGCAAAGTACCACGAGTTGGCTTACAGCCTCGATTTGTTTCATGGTATGCAAATGATCCTGGGAAGTGTTCACTACTATTTCCATCTCATTTCCGCTGGTGAATTTCATCCCTCACGACACACTGGACAGATGGTACAAAGTGATGCTCTGAATGACCCTCTGCGCCTCTCTTATGACGCTACGGCGCGCGAAATTTTCTATTATATAGCCCCCGTGACAGACCTCGGGTAAGCTGTCCTTCAATCGGCGCGCTAACTTATCAAGAATCGACGTGGGCTCCTCCTCTCCCAAAATCCCATCGACATTGAAGGGTTGCTGGGTTGTGATCAGGAACGCCGTAGCTCCAGGATCAAATGTGCCGTTGCTTAGAAGGCTTGCGAGAAATGAGGTGGTGATCAAACCCATTCGAATGTTGATGGTCAAGATGACCACCTCGCTTAAAATATCCACATGAGACTAGTGGCAACCACCACAAAACGTCTAGCAACAACTACGGATCTCGTTCTTCCTGCATTCTCAATTATAACATTCTCCAAGAGGATTGAGACGTCTTCTTAAAGGACAGTAAGCAATTTCCCCGTTCTCGAAACAATGAGCCAACCAGTACTCCGTCATTTGCGAAGGGTTCAGGCCTTTTTGGGCCGTCTATCCGATGATACTAATAAGGCTCCTCCAAGTCCCACAGATCCAGGAACACCGGAGAAGGTTCGAAGGGAGCTTAGGGTGTTACTCAGGAACCCGTGGGATGACTACAGCTATATTCGTAGTACAAAAAGGGTGAAAATGTTCAATTTCACGTACATGATGGCCCAGCCTTCCCAAGCCTCTTGATGTTGCACGGGCCACAGTGCCGAATATTGGCACTGTGGCCCGTGCAACATCAGCTTCGTCGAGGCGTCGAGCACCCACAGAAACAATCTTTTCCCTGTCCCTTTAGAAAATTCCGTCCGGGAGTAGAGGCAGGGAGTAGAGAAGGGGAGGATGGGGAGCAGAGCCGACTGATTGTGCAACAGGAGTCCGCAATCGACAAAACTCTGGGCTTGCCTGTGTTGATAGACTTGCAGTGCGGATTCACAAGTAATGGTTTCTTTGATTATCCGAAATAGGAAGAGTAAGATGGAATCATTTTGTTTGTTTAAAAACTAGGAATGGGATAAGTTGCCTCTTGGAAGTTGAAGAAAAAAAGCTATCGCTAGTACCTGACAAAGCAGAGACACTGTCTACTCTAGTATCTCCTAGCATAATATACATACGGTATGAACGAAATGTCAAAATAATCCTCCTCCACAGTCCCAACATATGTCGTATCATCGGTACAATATACACCACCTGAAGGCCTAATATGTGGACTCGACGCAGTTAGCAAAACATCCACGAACCACACATTTCACTTCACGCCTTGCTTCATTCGAAACATCGACATCCCACACAGTACTGTATCAGTAGAGAAACGAAACAAGTGAGGCGCACACGCAAATATGAATATGATATGGTATGATATGATATGCTAAGGTTCTTCCTCGTGTAGCCAGCCAGCCCAGCCTTCCCGGATCAAGTCGATCCTAAAGTTACAATAAGTGGGGAGTTCCTGAATCTGTCGAACTTGAAGGAGCCTCGTCAGTATCATCAGATGGGCGGCGCCAAAAGGCCTGAACCCTTCGCAAATGACGGAGTACTGCTGGCTCATTGTATCAATAACGGAGAAATTGCTTACTGTCTTTTAGGAGACGTCTCAATCTTCTCGGAGAGTATTATCATCGAGCAGAATCGCTACACGATTAGTGCCTCGACAAATCATCCGCCTCCATACCATACCAACAGAACAACAAAGCCTTCCACGGAATGGCTATTACCAGCCTCTCCAGTATCGACCTGGCCTAGTCCTCCCTCTACAACATCTTCAATCTCAACTTCGTCTCACGAGGCATATGCTCCTCCCAACGATGAGTCTTGCAGCTCTTTCGACAACAGTTTCAATGCCACACAATGGAGCACACTGGCTAGTTCAGCCGTCAATACGTTTGGACATGCTACGGTACAGTTTCCACCCAGTGCTGTTCCGCCCACATGGGACAATAGCTGGATGCCAGAAGCCGATTCCCAGGGCCGTCTATATCCATCTATCCCGCTCTTCACAATCCACGACGAGCTTACCATCGACGAGGAGCACGAAGACACCGAGACACTGCTCCAACCCTCTCGCGTTCCCACGCCGTGGCCAAACGTAACACTGACCGCTTTAACCGTAAGATCTCAACACAAGGCCGCCTCGAACGGCTCGAAAAGGTCACGCCGATCCTCAAGAAACTCAAAGTCTATGACAACATGTGCTGTGAAGCATCCCAGCCGTGCTGAAACATCAGACAAAGACCGGCGCCGCTTATCTGCATCGCGTCAACGATCATCTACATCCCGTCAACTCCGCACCAGCAAACCCTCGTACCCACCCAACAGAACAACATTCCCTAGCGCCAGCACCGATACCTCTAAAGGCAACAATAAAACATCGCACAATCTCGTCGAAAAGCAGTATCGCACACGACTAAATGGTCTCTTTGCGGCCATCCTTTCTGCAATCCCGGAGGATGTTATAGCGGCTGATCTAAATGGGTACACTAGGGGAGATGGAAGTCCGGGGAAGGTGGTTAGTAAGGGCGCAGTGTTGGCTTTGGCAAGGAGACATATTGAGGCATTGGAGAAGAGGGAGATGAGTTTCGAGGGTAAAAAAGAGACATTGATAGAGAAGATACAGTGGTTGGATAGAGTGTTGGCGACGTTGGGGGTTGACATCATGCAGTGAGTAGCATTGGGTTTGGGGGCTATTTGAATTGCCAGCCATCTGGAGTTACTGAGAGGTAACGAAATCGAGATTGTGATTGTAATCCAACGAATTAAGTCCCCACCCCACCATTC